>PVKE010033404.1:0-17941 GCA_004027555.1 Craseonycteris thonglongyai
GAGATTAGTGGCAGCATTAGATTCTCGTGGGAGCTCGAACCCCATTGTGAACTGTGCATGGGAGGGATCTAGGTTGTGGACTCCTTGTGAGAATCTAATGCCTAATGATCTAAGGTGGAGCTGGGGCAGTGATGCTAGTGCTGAGGAGTGGCTGCAAATTCAGATGAACATGAACAGAGAGGTTTCACTGCATGGAGACCATAATGAATTGATTGCTTGCAGACTCATATCAAAATTCTATTGGTGAGTGACATGTGCCAATTAAGTTGCATCTGGTGGTCGTCTTTATAGTGGCAAGTGAGTTGCATAATTATTTCATTATGTATCACAATGCACTAATAATAGAAATAAAGTGTACAATAAATGTAATGCACTTGAATCATCCTGAAACCATCCTCCCCTTCCACCAATCCAATTTGTGAAAAAAATGCCTTCCACGAAACTGGTCCCTGGTGCCAAAAAGGATGGGGACCACTGATATAGAGCCTCTAGGGTAAATGCAAGGAAGGCCACAAAAAGTACTAAGTCACTCTGGCTCTTATTTTTGACTATCTTTGTTAAAAAGCAACAGTGAGCAACTCTTGGTGTCCTATAGTATGAAATTTGTTTATATAAAGCGCCTGATAATTGTTACATACCCTAAATATTTTCACTTTAACTTGACCTGAGATTCTATCCAATGGTCATTACACACTGGAATGCTGTTTTTATATGGCCACTGCTTAAAAATAATATATCACATATAATATGATGTACTTATCCCTAGATAAAATCAGATGTGCTAATCTTTTATTTTTAAAGGAGAAGTACCAGAATCTAAAATAATGAGCTATGATTTTGTTTCCTTTTGGACTACAGTGAGTTGAAATTGTAGCTGGGTACAAGTGCATTAGTTATGCGTAGGATGAAGATTAAGCTATTGTATAAGATGCTCCAAAATATAGAGGCCTAAAAATACAAACGTCATTATCTCTGATGTAATGAAATCAAGTAAGCAGTCCAGGTTAGAAGGCAGCTGTGCCCTATGAAGTCATTCAGAGACTCAAGTTTCTTACACTGTGACTCACCATCAGCTAAGTTGTGCTTTTCTGTACAGCCATAGCCTGATTCCACAAGTGACTGTGCTGTAGCTCACGGGAAGGGAAAAGTATAAAGAATTCACAGGCCCCAAATTTTCAGATCCATAACTGGAAGTGTCACATTCCATTAGTGAAAATGTAGTCAAAGGACCACATATAGCTATAAGGGAGCCAGAGAAATATGGTCTCTAGCTGAGCAGCCACATGCCCAGCAATAAATCTACTGTGAAAGAATGGGAAAAAATATTTTTGAAAGTCAGCTCTATCTACCCTCAGGCAAAGAGATCATGAGAATCCATGAAGAAAGTATTGGATTGTTACTAGGGGTATGTTCAAGTGAGAATAAACAAACAATAACATAAGGCACTGCTGGTGCCCAATTAGCTTATATCAATATTGAAATAGTAACTTATGTGGTAGAAAACTACAAAAAGCCTTTTATAACTATATCAGAAAATCAAATTGAGAAACACTGCCACAATGTCCTGTACAGAAGCGTTTTTGTTTGTTCTATATAAAGGGGGTACAAAGCAAGTCATGCTAGAGCCAAAAAGTCAACTCCCATACGTAAAGTGTGTTCCTTAATAAATACCATACCATGAACTGTCGTATTTTAAGTCTACTTCTAAATATAGCATCTGTGACTCTATGAATTCAATGACTCCTGCTCTTTTAGAAAACGTAGCTGCCTAGCATCTTTTGATTTTTGTAACCCTCTTTCTGCTCTTACAAAAGTGGAATATATATAAAACTCTAAGTTAAATCAAAATTTTAGTAAATTTAATTTTGATTTGGTGATTTTTCATTTTACAACATCATTTAAAACCATTGGGAAGTGACAAAATATGGTTTCTGTATTTCTTCGACGAATATTTGCTCAGCTACCATCTGTAAGCACAGCCTGGCCACAGAGGATTAAGAAATGAATGACAGGAATTCTGCCTACAGTAAAGTCAACATTACAGTCTTTTTAGTGGGGAAGGCAAAGTTTCCCTGCGTCAACATGCCAACTGGAATAAAGAGAAAATTACCCAAAAATGTAAGCTAAGTTTATTTTTTAATTAAGTACATAATCTTTATTTAATAATCCCAAATATATATTATTTAAAGATTTATACATTGGGTTTGTTTGTTATTGACCATTTCTATTTTTACTACAAAAGAAGCAATTTTAACACAGACCTATTTGTTTCAGTTTCTACATTATAAGTTTAAAATCACATATAGTACGCATGCTAGCTATTATAAATATGACAACTAAAACATGCCTACTTGGCAGATGGATGAGGCATGAAGCATAGCATCAAAATACACTAAAAGCTTATGATTCTATTTTGAAAACATACAGTGTTTCATATTGAAAAATAGAGTCAGTCATAGCAAGGAAGTTCATTATAAAGTTTAAAAAGTCAATCTTTTTATCTTCTTAACTTGAAAATAACCCTAGTGGTAACTAACCACTTACCAAAAGGAATAAAGAAGAAACAGTTTGGAGGCATTCATTATAGAACATCAGTTTTCACCTCTAGACTTTGGACAGGTGTTCATTTTAAACATTTATAACATATTTTGGTGACTACTGTGTTTTTAAATATCTGGAGAGACATTCCCATAGACATCAATGTCTTCTTGACCTAAAATCCTCCATATTCCTATCTTTATCTTCCCTCCCCATCAATGTCCTGATAGGATAGTTCTAAGTGCAGTCCAATACCACCACTCACACATTATGACATCATGGGTTAATTCAGAAATATATAATGAGCATGCCTGCTAGTGTTAAAATTGTATCTAAAGAAAGGTAAGATAGTCGACTCTATTTTGTTCCAAAATATTTGTTATGAGCAAAAAGAAAAAAAAAAGGAAGAAAACATGATTGTCAATCTAATAATGTACTGAAAATGCTGTTGTTCAAGGGACCAACTCTATTGACCCTGAATAAATTGTGAAACCTGGGAGAAAAGCATAGTGCAAAAGAAATTTTTGTTATTAACAAGGAATGAAGTCTTTAAATTTTCACTCGTTTTGTCTATGAAAAGTGGCTCTCTAAATAAACAACCCACATAGAAACAGATACCTTGAAATGTTCCAGAAAATTCAGTCATATGAAAGTATATGGATCCTGCTCTGTCACTGAAACCATTGGTGTGAACAACTGGTAGTTTAGAGACTTTATGATTTATTTCCACTTGGGAAAAAAAGAAAGCTCTCTTGGCTAAATTTCGACACCTTCTTACATAAGGCACTAAAATGTATTCTTTTAAATAAGTTAACACACCTACCAAAATGCTTTTTTATTTCCATAGAGAAAATTAAATCCCCTGGAGTTTGAGAGCAAGAATCTTGTGTTTTGTAAAGTGGCTTTATCATTTCCCCCTTCTACGTATTCTTTCTCATCCTGACTTGCCCTCCCCACGCTTAACAGTTAAGGCAGAAAATCCAAAGCACTTTTCTATTCTGGCCTGCTTCTTAGAAGATAGACTTTTTGCACTAAGCTGAGAGTTAAAAGCTTTTGAACATTTTCTGGTTGCCGTACGGGGTGATTAGTCCATTGAAATGTTTTTCCACGGCCTTGTTTTGTAGTTCTCTGTTGCTATGCATCTTTATTTTATGTGTGTCTGAATTGAACTATATTTGCCATCTGCTGTTTCGGGCTCTCAAATAACCTGAAACCTTTGAATTTTGTTAAATCATTCCTCATTATTGCTTCTTTAGTGGTATCTATAAAGTCTATCTATTTCCCTTCTCGCAATTTCTTTCTCTCCATCATTGACATGCTCTAGTCACTGAAATACTAAGACACCAAACAAGCAGTTTCAAACGCAATATCCTCAGCCAAACTACAGCTAATTTTCTATCTTGAAGGAAACTTTCTCCATCACATTGCCTCCATTTCATGTTTTTTTATCTAGTTTATTCACAGCATGCTGATAATGAAATCCCTCAATGGCATCTTGATAGTTTTTAGTGTATTAGATCCTCCAAATTTGTTTTAGCTATTACCTTAGAACCCCTTTCCTCCCACAGCATAAAAATTTTACTTTCTATGTATTTTATTTTATTGCTTTAGATTTCCCCATTACATTTTTTAAAATAACTTTGATATTTGGTAGACATGAGGTTTATGAGGGGTTGTTTGTTCGTTTGTTTAAGTGATAGACATGATATTGCCCTGAAGAAAGATAGAAAAAAAGAAAACTGTTCTGATTTAAATTTTGAGGGAAAGCCAATAGCATTCTTTTTTTTCCCCCTCACTTTTAACCCACATAAAGATGCAAAACTTCTTCATAACACCTTCGTGGCCATAGGCATGCCATCCACTTACATTTACAGAGGTAGTTGTTCTCATGAGTTATTTACTCCGTTATTCTTTCATTCATTCATTTGTCTTTCCGTTATCAATTACTGCATAACATAGCACCCCAAAGTTGGTGGCTAAAAAGAGTAGCAGTTTGTTCTTTCTCACAATTCTCTGACTTGACTGGGATCAGCTAGGCTGTCTGTCTGCTCCACCTGTTCAGGGTCACTTATGAAGCAGTATTCTGCCTGTGGTTTGGCTGCAGCTAGAACTCTCTAGGATAATGCCCTTCTCGCGACCCCGGGGTTGACCAGAATGGCTGGGGAGTGCTGAGTCTCTCCCCAGCAGAGAAAACAGACATGGTACGTATTGTTCCAGAGCTCCAGCGAAGTAGAAGCTGCCAGGCCGGTTAAGGGCTATCTCCCAAACTGGCTCAGCATCATGTTCTCTGCGTTGTGTTGATTAAAAGAGATCATAAGCCAGCCCGGATTCAACAATGTTTTCTGTCTTTATAAGAAAAGTCGCATGTCTAGGTTTATGAACAACTGTTTCTTGGTCAAAATTCACATTGTTTTCTATTTGCAAAATACACTCATGTCAAAATAAGACTACTAAAGTTTTATCCAATCATGACATCAAACTCTGGCTCAAAATATAATATGTCATCATTTAAATTAGGCCCAGGTATGGAAGAAGCTCATCAGATGTGATTCCTTTCAACCTAAAAACCCTTTAACTTAAAAATACAAGTTATCTAACCTTTTCTAACCAACATTCAACAATGTGACAAAGACAAAACAACTCTTAATATAATAGACATTTCTGTTAGCAAAGGAGGAAAATGATAATCATTGTCATGAGTGCATAACAATTCCAAAATTACAAATGGGCAAAGAAAAGGAAGGAAGGTAGTAAGGGATGGAGGGAGGAAAAGAGGGGAGATAATAAAGGGAAGGAAAGGGAGAGGGAAGGAAGAAATGGGAGGAGAAGGGATGGGAAGGAAGGAAGGAAGAGAAAAGAACAAAACACAATACACTGGGAACATGTTTTCAGGAATCCCAATTTCACCAGGAGCAGAGAATTTTTCCTGATTAGTCTTTCATTCTGTTCTCTGCCAAGTTTCCTAATCCACCGGTCTAAGCTACGGTAGGTTCATTCTCTAGAATCTTGGCACCTTCCTTTGTAAAGTCTTTCCTATTTTATTTTTTTAATTGCCTGTATGTTGACCTAAGATACTCTCTCAGTTTGCTTCCTGCCTATAGAAATTTGTCTCTTTTATCAATTTGAATTGTCCGTCTTTTGGGATCTGAGTTCATGGTATATATATATATATTTGTTTGTTTTGTTTTGTTTTGTTTGTTTTTTGACAGAGAGAGACAGAGAGACACAGAGAGAAGGGGGAGGGCCCAGAGCAGTCTCCATAGTTGATATCATTAGTTTTCCATATAGTTTTACTCCACAGGTGGACATAGGGCTGCACAGGGCAGGAACTGGGCCAGGAGCCTCCTGCATAGGCCCCAGCAAGAACTGAACTGGGGGCTCACCCCAGTTCAGCATATGGGTCCACATGGGCTGGGGCTGGGATTTGATCCTCAGGCTCTGGGGCTGCAAAGTGAGTGCTTAACCTGCTGAGCCATCCCAGCTTCCCCCATGGTATATTTTTTTAAATACAATCCTCTTAAAAACTTTGTGAGTTTTCTAAAAATCTTTTTGAGTCTCACTCATTGCTTCCAACGCCTCATATTTGGGTTTTTATGGTACTTTCTACTCCCAGAAACAAATCTCTATCTTACTCAGCATTTAGTAAGGGAAACAGAACTATTATAGATAGAATAGGGGATTAATTACAGCAATTAGAACACAAAGAAATGTAGGAAGAACCAGGGAAGTGAAAACCCAAAAGAAAAAGCTGGTGAATCAAAAGAATCATCAACCAATCGATCTGAGTGGCCAGGCGCGTTCAGCTGCTGCAAAGAGCCCATGCAAAGGCCGTTAGTACAGAAGTCTATGAGAAGCTTTTGCTTTACTGAGCACCCATCCAAGAAAGCGAGGATGATACTAGAGTTTCTGGTGGTACGTAGGGTCAACAATCAGAAAAAAGAACCAGAGTCCAAATGGAGAAGAGAGGACAAGCTGGGACCTGCCCTATAATCTTCAGTGACGGTGACCACGACTACGAAAACAACCCATGTAAAACAATGGCTGCTGCTTAGCTTTTACGTCCAACATTTCACGAATGTTTTCTTTGTGGCCAACTCTAACCCAATACAGAGAGGAGTCTCTAAGTGAGGTTATTTCCAACTTAAGCAAATTCACAAGAAAATCATCGAGCACAGCCAGGAAAAGTTAGCCTGGCTTCCAAAAATGACAGTGACTCAGAAGAAGTGCATTTAAATTTCCACGATAAAACAATATGTGAGCAGTTTGGCATCTTGACATTTTTGCATCTCAGAAAGATCATTGAAACTATGTACAGTAATGGTCCAGGGATCAGATTTTAGAGTAAAATAGTCTGGATCTGTCACTTACTATTAGTAGTATGGCTTTAAGAAAGTTATTTAACTGCTGTAAATTTCTCACCTTAAACATGGGAATAGCAATGGTACCCATGATGTAAAATGATATGTCTGAAGTATTTAACACAAAATTGGAACATATTAGGTCCTTGATTTTTAATAGTTGGTATTGTTATTCTTGATACTATAAAATGACAGTTTTCTTAAAGCACATTCAACTTTTTAAGTGTTTAGCATCACTTACCATAGTACCTAGAGACTTAAAGGAGTAAACATTTCCAAGATATAAATGGCTTTGCCATTTATGGTGGTTAATTTTATGTGTTAATTTGACTGGCTATGGAGTGCTCAGATTAAACATTATTTCTGGGTGTGTCAGTGAGGGTGTTTCCATATGGGATTAGCATTTAAACCAGTGGACTCAATAGATTGCCCTCCCCAGTGTGGGTGGGCATCATCGAATCTATTTAGAACCCAGATAGAACAGGCTCTGTCTAAACTACAGTATGTCATCTCATCTTCTGCCCCTGGATGCGGATTTACATCATCTACTCCCCAGGATCTCAGTTTTTTAGACCCAAACCAAATTATACTACTCGCTTTCCTGGGTCTCTAGCTTGCAAATTATGAAACTTCCAAGCCTCCATAATTGCTTAATCAATCTCTCTCTCCCTCTCCCACTCTATCTATTGCTTTTGTTTCTCTAGAGATGCCCAATACACCATGTGACCCCTTGCCTTGATTTCTGACTCATGCTTCATAATCAGATTACCCCGTATTTTCCGGCATATAAAATGACTGAGCGTATAAGACGACCCCCTAATTTTACAGTTAAAACATAGGTTTAGGCCTATATTTGCTGTATAAGACTACGGCCTCGGAAGTGGGGGGTAGTCTTATACAGCAAATATAGGCCTAAACCTATGTTTTAACTGTAAAATTAGGGGGTTGTCTTATACGCCCGGTCGTTTTATACGCCGGAAAATACGGTACTTCTAGACATCCAAATTGTCTCCCCAAATTATAAAAGACTAAAATGCAACCATTAAGAATGTGAACTTAGGTTTGCATGTCAGCCTGAGAACTATGGATCTTGGCAATTCACTTGATCACACTTATGATCCACTACCTTACCTATAAAAATAGGACAAATATAACAGCTGGCATTCAGGACTGAGATGACATTTGTACTACACATCTGGTTCATAGAATCTTAATAAACGTTTTTCAAAATCATTACATTCCACCACCTTACTGATCAGGTGGATGAGTCTGAGGTCCTAAAAGCATCAACATAAATATATTTGCAAAAATTATTCTGATATAATTTATGACCCAAATTGACAACTAATACAAGGTCTGCTCTAATGGTTGTAGAACCCTAAAAACTCAGTCCTCAGGGTCCTAACCAAGGTATTCGTCGATAGTCCCTGCCTCCACATGTGATAGGTCTGCGGGAAATCCCAGCTGTAGAGCTTCCATGAGACTCTCTGAGGCCTTTGTTACAACTGCCTCTGTGTTCAACTTCTCCTTCTACCCAGTCTCACTTTATGCTCTTTCCAATAGCTGTTTATTGAGAGAACGTTCCCCAGTAAACTTTCTCCATGAAGTTCTGCATCTCTGAGTCTGTTTCCCAGATAAACCTGCCTGTGTCTATTGTTTGTTGCGTTACAAAGTGGTGAGGTGGTGGGGGTGGGGGAAGGAGGAGGGAGAAGGCATAGGGGAGTCTTCTAAGGTCACATGAGTTAAGTGAGTATGTATAGAAGTTCTCACAGTAGACTCATGACAGAAATATAACATGCAGCATTTACAAATTAGTTGGCTTGAAACAATGTTTAGATGAGACTGCCCTGTGGTAGAAATAAGTGTAATTAATAATGGAGATTGGAGATTACTCTGCTTCATTTTTTTCTATGTCCATACCTCTGGAAACTGCCATCTAATATACTTCTACTACTTCATCTTGCACTGAAATGGAAACTAGTGGTGGCATGGCCAAGGCAGAGATGACCACCTCAGATATAAGATGACATTGACATTGGCCCCCCAAAAGTACTCATCAGCACCCTTATTAGCAACACAAATGAGATTTGGAGTTTTTTGTTGATTTTTTGTTTCAATGTGCAGTAGACTGTTTAAAAGTTGAAAGAGACTAATAATATAGTGAAAGGTGTGTCTCACCAAGAACAAAAGCTAATCTGCTTAGCTACATTTTTCTTTATGGAAAGTACACATAGTCTCTGGAACATCTGTTCAGGTGTTTGATTATTAGAGGTTTTAAACAGCAACCTGCTAACACCATTAAAAGTGTAGTCAAAACAGAATGAAGGTGATTCTATTAGAAACAAGGGGCCATACATTTATGGTTATCCAACATCAGGAAATATTAAGGATTAAAATAGTGTGACTGCTTTGAGAGGTGTCTGTACCCCTTGCTCGCTCTTTTTTAAAATTATCTGTAATATACTGAGAAGTGATATGATTCCAATATTAGGGAGTTATCGCTATAAATCTCATAGGAACATCCTGAGAAAAGCGCAGGAAGAAATACATATTTAAGCAATTTTTTAAACTAGTATGTTTACAATTTAGAAGTGACTCATCATATTCTATTGTGTAAATACATATTTAGACTAGTAAAACTCTTTAGAAAGCTGTGAATTAAAGCCAAGTGTACGTATTGGAGTTAATCATTTCTGCCTGTTTTAAGCATCATTTTGCATGAGTGGGGTGAAATTGGACATTGTGTGTGTATAATAATGAAAAATGGTAGGCTACAATGAGGAATAAGTCTTTTGATTTCCAGAGCATAATGGCCTATGAATTATGTTTCAAATTAATGAAAGAGAACATAGATAATGATTTGAACCTCATCAGTAGCTATTTTTCTCTTTCTCTGAGGCAGCAATGAGCCATTTTCTAAGAGACTTGAACTTTTGTGAGCAAGTCCCTCTAAGCTTCTGAAAGGTCTCAATTTGAGGCTGAACCTTTTTAGATGATGATTTGTTTCACTCGAAAGAACAAACAAATAAGCCGTTGGACTTCCTGAGAGGTTTTCATTGTATGAAGACAATTTCTTTGCAAAACTCAGTGTTTAACATTTGGAAGAACAAGTACATTCTTGCATATCCCTTTGCCATGAAAGATCCCTCCTTTCTTCAACTGTATTAACAGCCACAAAATAAATAAATAAATAAATAAATAAATAAATAAATAAAATAAAGAGGTTATTTTTCCTCAAAAAGCAACTTGGATTTAAAAAGAGAGAAAAGGTGATTTACAAAAATATATCTTTTCCTCTAATTACATCCTCCAACACTAGACAAAGAAAAAGAATGTCTTTCAATAAAGTTATAGCAAATCTAGAACTATTGCTTTACACTATACATTTACTTGTTTAGTCTAATGGCAACATCCTTTCATTTCTTGTTCAGAGACAAAGACATTTTTAAGAAGACAAATCTCCCAGAAGTAATGGAAAATTATGCTGTTAAGGATATGACGGGGTGTAATGCAAAATTCTGCAACATGTTTAACAGGAGAAAGTTATACCATCTTTCTGATGTTATGACGCGAACATCCAAATTCTAGTTTAAGCATTAGGATTATTCAGTTCTTGTCATTCAAAGTTATATCCTCCAACCTCAGTCCTACAGTTTATTTCAAAAACAAGCCAATAGAGACAATTCGCTCACAAAGTATCACTTGTCTCCTCAATCTAATTCTTTTCCCCAACACTCAAATCCTTTAAGTCTTTACTATACATAAAAAAGATAAAGGGGGACTTTTTCCTAGTCCTATAGTTTCCAAATGTAGTGCACAAACGGCTGATCATGAAATTCACTTTTCAGTGATGTGTAATATTCTTTTAGTTGGTATTAGTAGTTTTGTGTTTATTTTATACTTAGCTTCTATTTATGGTTTTTCCATTTATAATATGAATATATAGTTTTAAAAATAATGATAAATAATGGAATCACTCAAGGATTAATTTAAAATATGGCATATTGATAGAGAAGTTTATGCAGGAAAAATATATACATATACAAACTGTCTGGAAAAAGTCCAGCCATAAATTTTTATTTTTTCATATTACAGGGTTGGATACTTTTTGAACAGCCTATTTAAATACACACACACACACACACACACACACACACACACACACACACACACACACACACATGTTTTATGCTTTTAGTTACCAGGGTTTACATAGGTTGCCATATCCGCATTGTTCTTAACTTCCACTGACACTCTGTAAAACTTCTGTACAATTTGATCTGGTTATTGAATTGTCAGGTACTCATTACTGGCCACATTGCCTTCTGTTGATTTCTTCTTTAATGGAGAAACACTTTAATGGAGATAACACTGCCGGTGTTATCCTATAAAATACATTGTTTTAGATTACTCAGTTCTTTTTTGTAATATATTCAAATGTCATTAAAATGGCATTGAGAGAGGAAGTCCTGGAAATCTTTCCTGGCATTGAATAGAAACTGAACAACTAGACTTCAACAAAGAATTCCCTATGCAATAGGCAGAGACACCTGAGAGAAACGCACATTGAAATGTCTCAAGGTGGGAAGATCAGGGCGCACTGGGGAGACGGGGTGGGGGAAAGGCCGAGATGGGGGCTAAGCAATGCAGCCCCGAGCTCACTGCAGTCGTGACAGTGAGAGGGAGTGAGACCAGTGAGACGACAGCAGGTGCGTCCTCTCTGGTCCCAAGTCTTCATGCCTGACAGATCAGCACATAATCGGCTGAACTCTGCACTCAGGGCAGAGTCCTCCAGGCACAGACCACATAGAGAAGACCAAATCCCCTCCCTGCCAGGCAGAAAACAGACACAGAGCCTCGTGTCCTCCCCCACCCTCCCCCACCTCACCTTCACGAGATGCTCCCAGTGTTTTTATGAGCCTCAGATGGAGCTGTAGCAGTGAGTGTCGGGTTCAAGAGAGAAACATCTACAGCCCCAGAAACTGGGAAGACAGTGCCTGAGCGGCAGACACAAAGTGTGGCTAATTCCAGTGACAGGGGAAGAATTGCACGGGCGAGGCAGCTGCCATCACTCAGGCCACAAGCACACCTGCCACCTCTCCCAACCTACCCCGCGCCCACCTTTCCCAGCTGGAACCAGGAGGGGCAGCTGGGATGCACAGGCAGCTCTGGGGTTTCAGAGGCTCAGAGCTCCATCAGTCACCACGTCCTCCCACAAGTGTGGTGCAATGAGACCAAGGTCACCGGGTCACAGAGGAGGAGCCCACCTCACAGAAATCTATCTACCACCAGAAGATGGAATAATGCAAGAGAAATGAAAATGCTGCAGCTCAAGAGAAAAAATAAAGTGCTGTAGTGATACCTACTGCAAGGAAAAGAAAAAGAAAGACCTTTTCTCATCAGCCTATTGACAATCCGCTCCTGTAGACAGACACTCGGAAAGAGAAACACTTTAAACCAAGGGACCAAAGCTGCTTAGAAATAAAATTTTAAATCTTCAGAAAATGAACTTAAAGTCACGAAAATATGTGACAGTGAATTCGAGGTTACAATTCTGGAAAACTCAACAAGATACAAAAAAACTCGGATGAGAAGTTCAATGAACTCAGAAATACAACCAATGATTAAAATGAGTATTTTACCAAAAAGATTGAAATGTTCAAAAAGAATGAAATAGAAATTCTGAATATAAAGAAAGCAATAAAAGAGATGACGAATAAAATAGCTATTTTAGGAAACAGAACTGACCAGATGGAGAAAATAATCACTGATATCAAAAACAGAAATATAGAAATGATGCAGATGGAAGAAGAAAGAAACTTAAGAATTGAAAGAAATGAACTGTCTTTTTCAAAACTGTCTGAATCCCTCAGAAAGCGCAACATAAGAATAAGAATAATGGGCGGTGGGGGGACCCAGATGGCTCAGTGTGTTGAGCACTTGCTTTAAAGTCCTGGGGTCTGAGGATCAAGTGCTGGTCCTGGCCTTGACCTGTGAGGACCCGTATGCTGAACTGGGGTGTGGCCCCCAGTTCGGTTCCTGCCGGGGTGAGCTTCCCATACAGGAGGCCCCCAGCCCAGTTCCCACCCTGAGCGGCCCCTGCCCACCTGCATGGAACAACACCATGTTGAAAACTGATAATGTACAACTATGGACACTGATCTGGGCCCTCCTCCTTCTCTCTGTCTCTCTCTGTCTCTCTATCAAAAACCAATAAAATAAATCTTTAAAAAAAAGAAAAAAAAGAGGAAGAAGAAGAATGGATATACCAGAAAGAAAATAAATAGAGAAGGGCAAAGAGTCTATTTAAACAAATAGTCAATGAAAACTTCCTAAACCTATAGAAAGAAGTAAATCCTCAAAACCAAAAAACAAGAACACATAACTGCTACAGTCCCAATAGGCCTTCTCCAAGGCATGTTATATTGAAACTGTTAAAGATTAATGACAAAGAAAGAATTCTCAATGCATCCAAGGGAAAAAATACTGTGACCTATAAAGGAAAGTCATTAAATTATCATCAGACTTTTCAGCAGAAACTCTACAACCCAGGATGAAGTAGAATCAAATACTGCAACTACTGAAAGACAGACATTACCATCCAAGAGTAATATATCCACCAAATATATCCTTTAGATATGAAGGAGGAATGAAGATTTTTCCAGACACAGAAGCTGAGAGGATTTTTCACCACAAGGCCTGCACTACAGGAAATAGTGAAGGCCATTCAACCTCA
Organism: Craseonycteris thonglongyai; assembly: GCA_004027555.1. Lineage (NCBI taxonomy): Eukaryota > Metazoa > Chordata > Mammalia > Chiroptera > Craseonycteridae > Craseonycteris > Craseonycteris thonglongyai. The sequence continues at coordinate 13,633 of PVKE010033404.1, forward strand.
AAAAAATCAAAAGGATACAAAACCATGAGTAAGATTACTCATAGACAGGAAGACACAGGAAATGGCAACTTCTATACAGAATAGGACACTGACCATTAAACTTATTAGAAAAAGTAAAGAAGATAAAAACATGAAAAAATAAGAGAATTAAAAGACAATTTGCTAATAAAACTCAGAGGAAAAAAAAAAACAACCTCACAGCATAAATAAGAATAAGGTGTTGGAACAAAAACACAAAAGGGGAGGAAGTAAAAATCTAAATTTGTGAAGAGGAATGAAGATAAGAGGCATGCTTAAGAAAAAGAACTACTATGTATATGAAATTTTTTTTTACATAAATGTAATGGTAACCACTCAAAAAGAAATTCAGAACTGAGATACATAATATACAAAAAGAGGAAAGAGTGGAAAAGAGTCATAGAACTACACTAAACTAAAATAACTAATGGAAACAAAAAGAGAAAAGAAACAATGGAAATACTGAACTACCAGAAAACAAAATATAAAATAGCTATAAAAAATCCACATGTATCACTAATCACCCTAAATGTAAATGGACTGGACTCACCAATAAAAATAAATAAATAAATAAATAAATAAATAAATAAATAAATAAATAGATAAATAAATAAATAAATAAAAAAGGCACAGAGAAGCAGATTAAATAGAAAAACAAAACCCGAAGACGAAGGGATGGCTCAGCAGGTTGAGCGCTGGTCTTGCAGCCCTGGGTTTCGAGGATCAAATCCGGTCCCAGCCTGTGCAGACCCATATGTTGAACTGGGGTGTGCCCACAGTTCAGTTCTCACCAGGGTGAGCTTCCTATGTGAGGAGTCCCCAGTTCGGCTCCCACACCAGGAGTGATTCCCACGTGGGCTGCCCCCAGCTTGCAGGGGCGTGCCTTCCATGTGGGAGACCCCAGCCCAGTTCCTGCCCTGCATAGCCCCACACCCACCTGTGGAGTGAAACTATATTGAAAATGAATGACATACAACTATGGAAACTGCTCTGGGCCCTACCCCTTCTCTCTGTCTCTCTCTCCCCAAAACAATACAAAAAAAACTTAAAAAAAAAAATCAACCATACGCTACTTCCCAGAGACACATCTCAGCTACAAAGACAAACATCAACACATAATGAAAGGGTGAGAAATGATACTCCAAGTAAATGGCATTCAGAGAAAAGGTGAAAGAAACAGCCATACTTATATCTGATGAAATAGATTCAGAATTAAAAATAAATAAATAACAGGAGACAAAGATGGACCTTTCATAATGATAAAGAGGACACTAAAACAAGAACACATAATATTTATTGCTATATATGCACCTGATCAGAAAACACCAAAATTTACACAGCAACTACTAACAGAACTAAAAAGGAAAACTAACAGACAACTATGGGAAAGGACCTAAACGTCTCTTGACAGCCATGAATAAACTATCCAAGAAAATCCATCAGGACATAACAGCTTTAGATGACACACTGGACCAAATAAAAATAATTGACATTTGCAGGACACTTCACCCTAGAACACAAGACTATACATTCTTTTCTAGTGCACGCAGAACACTCTTAAGGATAGATCATAGGCTGGAACACAAAACTAGCCTCAGCAAATAAAAGAAGATTGAAATCATACCAAGTATATTCTCTGACCACAAGGATTTAAAGTTAGAGATACACTGCAAAAATAAGGTTTTAAAAAAGTTTAAAATATATTTTAAAAATTAAATTAAAAAAAATAAAAATTAGCTCCTGGCCTCTGGTAGGCTGACCAGATGTACCATTTTAAATAAAACAGGAAAGAATAGTTGTGTTTTGTCTCAAATGGTATATCATCGGCCCACTGAAGCCCTGACTTCAGCCCAGTGAGACTAGGCTGACCATACGTACTACTTGAAATGAGACAATACCGCTGTTGTCTGTCCTATTTAAAACAGAACATCCGATCAGCCCTAGGTACGTGCCTGCCTTCACAAGCCACTAGATAAATGGAAGGCATGATTGCCTCGGATATTTTAAGATATACATATAGAAGGATAAGCCTTTAGTATTTTATTTTGCAAGGCATCACCATGACCAAGAGATACAAAATACAACATGACAAAATTGGGATCCACTTTATGACCAGACCGTTTAACAGTGAAATTTGCCGCTGTGATTGGCTATGTTGAGCAATAGATTTTTACTGAAAGTATCTAAGGAGATACTTTTTACTAAAAATGTCCAAGAGCCTGAATGACCTTAGATAACAGTGCTAAGGAAGGTGTTCAGACTGCTGTGGTTAGACCTAAATTATGCGTTCCAACTCTAAGGTTTAAATGATTATTTTATTACCAGATATTCGTTTGTATAGGTTCTTTTTTTTTTTCAATATTTTATTTATTTATTTATTTATTTATTTATTTTGACAGAGAGAGAGAAATACAGAGACAGAGACAGAGAGAGAACTGAACTGGGGGAGCTCCCAGTTCAGCATATGGTTCCGCACGGTCCGGGGCCGGGATTCGATCCTCGGTCCCCAGTGCTGCAAAGTGAGCGCTTAACCCACTGAGCCATCCCGGCTTCCCCTGTATAGGTTCTTGATCCATGATTTCAAATCAAGCATGCCAAAATTCTTTCATGAAATTATTTTTACTAAGCCCTACGGGTGCAATATTTCTTAAAAATGTACTACCGGGTAGGCGATACCAGGATAGCTCCGCAGGCCGACTGCTTGCCTTGCAGCCATGAGGTCCGGGGATTGAGTCCAGGCCAGGTCTGTGCAAACCCCATGTGATGAACTGTTCACCAATGAGCCCTGCAGTGAATGTGCTGACCTCCCATGGGAGAGACCTCCGGTTTGGGTCCTGCCCCAAGCATCCCCACATCCACCTGTGTGGAATGAAACCACATCAGAACTAATGCTGTCAACTATGGAGACTGCTCTGGGCCCTCCTCCTTTCTCTCTCTCTCTCTCTCTCTCTCTCTCTCTCTCTCTCTTCAAACAATACAGTAAATCTTTAAAAAACATAAAGAACAATGAACTAGAAAGGGCAGTGTGCATCCCATGTTTGCACTATACAGGCAAATAGTTAGAAATGTCAGGACTGGCTTAGATCCCGCCAGTTTGAATCCCCACAGGAATACAAGAAAAGCTAAAAGAATAAATATTTACCCCTAGCAGACTTCTAAAGAGCATGGAAAGGAGAAACAAGGAGAAGCAAGAAGAATAACGTGCCCACTCACCTCCCAGAGTCTGTTCCTGGCTCTGTCTCTGGCTCTGGACTTGAAATGTTAGGGACATTTAGTGGGGTGAAAAAACAGTGTAAGGTTAACAAGAAGAAACCATCTTCACAGATTTGTCTATTTGCAGACATCTTTAAAATAGACACCGAAAATGGGGGGGGGGGGGGGAAATGCTGGATTTTATGGCTCTCCTTATCTAGGTTTTGATAGAAAATTGAGAGGCATCCATAAATGAAAGTCAACTAAAAATAAAGTTGTCACTTGAGTAATTTGAATATGCATGCACTTTATCTCAGACTTATTCGTGATTTCCGGAATATTTTAGTACCATTTAGAGCTTCAGCTTTGAAAGACTTAAGATGAAAACTTAGAGATTCATAAGAAAAGAGAATCTGAGTACAATCAAAGTGGAGAAGTGAAGCTATGGGAGTTAGGCTGGTAACCACCATAGAGCGCACAACTTACAAAGGTCTGAAGGACCCTTACAGACTGCATGTTTGTAAGACTGGCTTATATCACCCTTTTATCAAATTTTTAAAGCATTAAGTTCTAATCTGCTAGTCTCAAAGGAAATTTTTCTTGAATGTTTAGATAAATTAACCACTAGGACTAAAACAACGTTGTGATGCAAGCTGTGATAATGATTATGGTAATGAAACCAGTATCTTAGGCCATACATTTTTACCTACAGAAGAACCCTGTGAACTTTGCCACCAAAATACAGCAGAGGAGAGCACCGATACATGAAGGTACAGGAGGGACCATCCAAAGTAGTCTAAATTATTGTCGTATGTATACATATTTTTTTTTAGATATATTTTATTGTTTCTGAAAGAGACACAGAGAGACAGAGAGAAGGGGGAGGGCCCAGAACAGTCTCCATAGTTGTATGTCATCAGTTTTCAACATGGTTTTGTTCCACACAGGTGGGTGGGGGCTACACAGGGTGGGAATTGGGCTGGGGACCTCCCACATGGGAAGCACACCCCAGTTCAGCATATGGGTCCACACAAGCCGGGGCCCGGATCTGATCCTTGGTCCTTGGGGTTGCAAAGTAAATGCTGAACTCATTGGGCCA
>PVKE010033405.1:0-17948 GCA_004027555.1 Craseonycteris thonglongyai
AGACTATTTTTCTCAGGACTAAGCAGAGATATCATGTCTACAGAGCAATTGTTTATTTCAGTGCAAAACAGCAATAATTGGGTGACTAAATGGTCAGAACATTCCTGGGAAAAGAACTTGCTGGTACAGTAAAAGATCAACAAGGAGCAGACTGCTCTGCACCTGCATCTGAAAGCATGGGAGTTGCTAATCTCCCAAGGCTGGGAGTCTGGTCATGTTCAAGCCAGGCAGAAACATTCCAGCAACCCTCTATTATTCCTTTGAGGGGGAAGGAGCAAGAGAAGAGAAACTCCTGGGAAACAGAGACAAAATCTCTTTTCTTATTTTCCCAATATTATTCCGATGTCCCCTATGCAACTGTGCCTGTCTTAGGTTGTTCCTCCTTGAGGAATCTTACCCGTCATTGACTAACCAGTCATCCTCAGGGGCTACATCGAGAGTCTCTTAGGACAAGTAGTCTTGCCATTAACTGTCACAATATCACACAGGGTGACATCACTCCTGACAACCTGCATCTGTCCACACAAAATAACATACTTAAAAGGAATATGTAAAAGTAAATGACAGTAGAATTTGTAGGTGGTTTTATGGCATTGCTTCTCTGAATCTACACATATAAGTATGAGAGCTTGTGGACTCCATTATACACATACACACAAACACACACACATACAGAAAAAGAGTAGGCTAAATTTCTTCTCACATTGTATATTTCCTTTTTTTTTTTACAATGATTTTGACACTTACTCAGGCGTGACCTGAAAAAAATGGAACAAAACAAAAGTGGATAGTCTTTTCACATGATACTCTGAAAATCCATCAATGCTGTCACAAATGGCAGAATTTCATCTTTTCTTGTTGTTGAGTCATATTTCATTATACATGTGTAACACATCTTTATCCAATCATATATTAAAAGATGTTTCTTTTTTTTATGTTTAGGACACTGAGAACAACGCTGCAATAAAAGTAGGTGTACATCTATTTTTATAGTTAAAAGTTTTCAGATTGTGGGGGTAGATATTCAGAACAGGGGTTGCTGGGTCATGTGGTATTTCTATTCTTAGATTTTGAGGAAGCTACATGCTGTTTTGCTTACCAAAATAAGTCAATCAGAAAAAAAAGGGAAACCTATGATTTTACTCATATGTGAGACATAAAAGTGAAATCAACAAATGAACAACACAAACACACAAACAAAAACTTGTAGACACAGACAACAATTTAGTGGTTACCAGAAGTTAGTGGGAGAGAAGGTGGTAGAAGAGAATAAAGGGGGTCAAATATATGTTGATACATAATGATTCCACATACATTTCATTAAGATTTTTAAAATGGTGATTTATTTCTAAATCATTATGCAAACTACCATTATTGGATAAAATAAAAGACATATGAGGGAAGAAAAATAAAAGTGAAGGGAGGAAAAGAGGAAAATATAGTACTAACATGTGTGATTAATTGATACTTGCTATGAAACATATGACCTAAGTTTTGTAAGAGAAGCTAGATCATGTGGAGAGCTTAGCACATATGAGAGTCATCCAAGCCTGAGTTTTTAATCTCATGACAGATTTTTTTAATATGATTATGTGAGACTTTTTCTTTTATAGGATTTTCCAGACTACCTGTCAGCTATTTTGTCACCAAATAAACTGTACTTTATTTGCTAGAAAGGGTCTTAGAAAGGCAAGTGAATGAATTTCAAGTTTATCATCTCATCAAGCTTTTGAACTTTAACAGCACAACTTTTGTACTTGTTTACACTTCAGTACCCAATTGTCACCAAAAACATTAATACATTGAGTGTTGATTAAACTATTTTTTACCTCACATTGTATAATTCTCTTATGAAACCTTCTTCTGAATATTTCTAAACTTTTTTATTTCATTTTGACCAAAAAGTGGGCAATAATCTCTCTTTTCAGGTTATGAGAATTGAAATATCAGAAATGGCAGAATGCATTAGGAAATAATAACTTATATTTAATAATTACCATTGTATACATTATCTTCACATGTTTTTTATGTCATTATAAGTACACAATGTATGTTTTATTATATAGCACAGTTATCATAATTTGTCTTAAGGAAAGTTATCAGCTTTGTGTTTTATCTAGATAAATATTGAAAAATAATTTTAGATAGCTAGATATTTTACCCACTTGGCATTTAACATTTAGATATGTGGAAATATCATGGTACAGGTAACCTCAGTTAAACAGACTGCATAAAGAGGGTGGTACTGAAAAATTGAATATTTTGTTGACCTGAGGGTTCGAAATAATGACAAACAATGTGTTTTTTACTCTTTCTATAGTAGATATTTTTCTCAATTGTAAAAGTTTATTTCACCTCTTAAGTAAGATAAGTCCAGTAATGACTAAATCTTTCTTTATTGACAAAGAATCTTGCAGGATGAGGGGCTCATTTTCTAGAAATGTTTGTTTAAATAAAATCTACAACATGAGATTTAATTTCACAATGGAAATGTGCTTCTTTTAAAGAAGAAACATTTTACCTAGTGACTAACTAGTAGAGCTCTGATTAATTGAAATATTATTGTAATTAAACATATTTTTAAATTATAGTGGTTAAGAGTGTTTATTCTTCACTATCCTTAATTATTTGCCTGGCTTTATTCTAGTAATGTAATGTTATATATCTATCTTAACCCATGTAATTCTCAATTTTTATTTTCTCTTCTGTTAAATGACAATGATAACGACACCTAATGCAGAATGTTGTTGCAGTGATCATATGGGTCAATACAGTACTGGTATGTAGTAAATGGTTATAATTGTTATTTTGTTTTAGCTGTTAGGAGTGATATGAACTTAAGCATAATACTAGGGTTAGATGAGTGGTTGACAAATCCTTTTATCTGTTATTTTTCCTAATATTTAATAAAGTCCCATAAGACATTTTATTCTACTTCATATTATATCTCCAGAACATTCTGGTGAGCAAAAAAATATTATGTCTTGCTTTCTCTCTTCCTTCTTCTCTCCCTTCCCTTCTTTTTCTTTTATTGCTTCCTTAATACTTTCTTTATTTTTTCTTTACTCAAGAAACTAAACACTGGGCTTAACAAAATACATTTGTTTACAGTAGAAATGGTACAGCAAATGCATTTATATTAAAAAATAATGATGTTCAGGTTTGGGCTATACTAATAGTATGAAAAGAATTGTTTGGAGGTGATGGGTTATAGGGCCAGAAACAGGACCTTAAGAGTGAGAAACATGCAGGGATCAAAGTCAGCATTGAGCATAGGTACCACAAATATATGTTTATGGATAGTAAGTCAAGAGCACAAAAAAATGGTTTCTCCTTCACACCCACCCCTGCACTTCCATATACACAAAAGCCTGCTATAATTTTTTTTATATTTCAACTCTGTATTCTAAACATTTATTTTTCTGAGAAAAGTTAGTTAAATAGAAGTCACTTGTTTATTAACCTATATCATTCACTGTCTTACAAGAAGAAAGAATGGAGAAGAGATGAAGAACTGGTTTGGAAAGTTTTAATGTAAAGTGGGACCCAGGATAAAGAAAATTAGAACTTGTGGATTGTTTATTATGCGTCAATTATTGTACAGGACTCAACTCATAACTTCAAGCAAACTATAGAAATGGGTATTAGTATCCCTGTGTTATAATGCGGAAACTGAGATTCAGAAAAGTCAACTGAATTGTTCAAGAACACAATGAAATTAAGAGTCAAAGAAGAGAGTTGAATCTAAGGTAATATAAGAATTTTTATGTCTAAATTAAAAATAAGTATGAGAGAGCATTATAGATGAAAACAAGACAAATAATGTAATGGCAATTAGCCCAAGGAAGAAAAGATGTCCTCCAGTTATACATCCATGGTTTCAATAAAATTAGAATGAGTTAATGTACATCATTTAATGTGATATATGAGATCTGACAATTAAGTTTGTGGATGTGCCACCCTGCACTTATGTTGGCAGCACTGTAAAAGCAACTCAGTAATGTTTCGTAACATTAATATATCAGTGCTGCACAGCTGTTTTTTGTATGAAAGTCTGATGGTGTTTTGCTGAGTGGCATTTATTATTATTGTTGCCTGTTATTGTGTGCCTTTGCAAGAATGTTGGAGCTTGAAGTAGAGGAAAGAACAAACATTAAATTTCATGTTAAGCTTGGCAAGAGTGAGAGTGAAATCAGGGGCATCTGAGTACAACTTAACAGGTATCATGCCATGAAGAAAATGGTAGTGTAGAAATTGATCTAATGTTTTTCTAAGGGGAGAGAATCATCACTGATAAAAAGATGTCATAGTGGCTAGTAACAAACAGAACTGATAAAAACATTGCAAAAAATCCTTTACATTGTGTGCCAAAAACATCAGCTGACAGTGAGAAGCATAGAAGACTAAGTAAACATCAATAGAAAAACAGGAAAATCTTAAATGAAAATCTTGGCGTGAGAAACATGTGTGCAAAAATTATTCCTTAAGGAACTCACTGATGAACAAAAAAAGCAAAGGAGAGTCAAAGTTTGCCAAGACCTTTTGGACAGGCAAAATATTAGTTTGTGACATGTTATCACTAGTGATGAAACATGGATGGACTAGTACAACCCTGAAACAAAATGTAAAAGCGCGCAATGGAAATTGGCCAATTCTCCATGACCAAAAATGTTCCATCAGTCCAAATCAAGAGTCAAAATGACATGTCTGAACTTTTTCAATATCAGAGAAAATATTTATTATAAATTTGTACCAACTGTACAAATAGTCAACCAAATTGACTATTCAGAAGTGGTAAATATGCTGTATGAATAAATTAGGTTAAAATAACTAGGAAGCCAGGATGGCTCAGTGGGTTGAGCGCTCACTTTGCAGCCCCGGGGACCGGGGACCGGGGACTGGGGATCAAATCCTCGCCCTGGCCCGTGCGGACCCATATGCTGAACTGGGAGCTCCCCCAGTTCAGTTCTGTCTCAATCTCTGTATCACTCTCTCTCTCTCTCTGTCAAAAATAAAAATAAATAAATAAAAATATATTAAAATAACTTTTTATCAACAACTCATGGTTCTTGCATCTTGACAATGCACTAGTTCATATTGCATTGTCTGTGAGAGATGTTATAGCCAGTAAACTAATAACTGTATAATAACACCTTTGCTACTCACCGGACCTAAACCCCAATGACTTTTTTCTTCACCATAAGAGAATAAAATATTAAAAAATGCATTTTGCTAAGATTGAGGACATTACGGCTAATATGACGATGTCCATGATGCTATTTCAGAAAAAGAAATTCATGTGATGCTGTGATAGCTCAGCAAGTTTAGCACTTGCCTTGCAACTATGAGATCCGGGAATCAAATCTCAATCCAAGTCCTGCAAATCCATATGCTGAACTGCAGCAAAACTGTAAGTGATGGGATGGCAGCAAAAGTTCTCTCCTCCCATTTGAGAGGCCACCAGTTCAGTTTCTGCCCCACCTGGCCTGACATCCACCTGTGTAGAATTAAACTATGTCATAACTATGTCAAAATTTACAACTATGGAAACTGTTCTGGGCCCTCCTTTCTCTCTCTCTCTCTGTTTCCCTCTCTCTCTTGTTTCTCTCTCTCTCTCACCTTCTCTCAAATATGCTATTCTTGCATTGTTGAAAATCTTATATGCTTATTATATTTTCTTTGGTGATTGATGTGTCTGTTCAATTTTTTGTCTATCATTAATTGGATTGTTTATTTCTTTGGAATTTTGAGAAATATTACCATATTTTAGATATATGTTATTTATCAGTTATGTAAATTAATTTTTTTCTCTCGCAGTGTCCTGTCACTTTTTTAACCTGGGTCTTACAAAAAATATTAAATCTTAATTCCAATAAAATTCAAGATATTCACTGTTATTTTATGAATAATTATTTTGGTGTTATATCTAAGAAACCATTGCCTAATCCAAGCTCGTGAAGGTTTACTCCTCTGTTTCTTTTAACAAGTTTATAGTTTGAGTACTATTTCTAGGTTTATGATTATTTTAAGTTAATTCTTGTATGTGTTGTGTGGTATTTATTAAAGTCCCCCAAAACTTCTCTTTCATGTAGACAACTAATTATTCCAGCACTGGTTTTTTACAAACTATTTTTCTCCAATGACCTGCTTTTATTTTTATAAAAATCAATTGATTTTGCATTGAGTTTATGCATCAATTTGAAGAGAATTGATATATTTTGCAACTCATTTTTTATTAAATTTATTGAGGTGAAATTGGTTAGCAAAACTACATAGGTTTCTTGTATAAAATTATACAATACATTATCTATGTGTTTCATTGTGTGCTCACTACCCGAGTCATTTTTTTTAATTAGTAAATTTATTGGGGTGACATTAGTTGATAAAAATTATATTGTTTCTAGCTGTACAATTCTACATTACATTGTCTATCCATTGAATTATGTGCTCACCATCCAGAATCAGCTTTCTTTTCATCACAATATATGTGATGCCCCATCCATACTCCCCCCTCCATCTCTCTCACCCACCTCCCCTCTTACCCTTAAACCACTAAACTATTGACTGTCCATGAGTTTTTGTTTCTTTGTTACTTTCAGTTTTATATTCTGAGTCTTTTTTTCATATATATATTCCATTCTCTTCCTCCACATCCCTTCCCCCTTTTTCTACAGTAATCGATAAACTATTGTCTGTGTTCATGAGGGTTTTTTTTATTTTCTATGTTGACTGTTCATTTCTTTTGTTCTTTAAATTCCTCATATAAGAGAGAACATATGGTATCTGCCTTTCTCAGTCTGACTTATTTTGCTTAGCATGATATCTTCTAGTTTTATCCATGTTGTTGATCTTATAATCAATAAATGAGTATTCTTTAGTCATTCGGTGTTTTTCTAGTTTATCTCAACATTGTTCTCTACCATTAAGTGTACAATAATTATACATTGTAAAATTTCGAATTATTTTATTTTATCATTAAATGTGTTGGGGTGGCATTGGTGATCAAAATTATATAGGTTGCAAGTGTACAATTCAATAATACATTACCTATATGTTGTATTGTGTGCTCACCACACAAAGTCAGTTCTCCACATATATGTATTTGACCCCACTCTACCACCACTCTTACTCTCCGGAAACTACTAAACTATTATCTGTGTGTGTATTTTTTTGTTTCTTTGTTTGTTGTCTTGTCTCTTTGTTGTTTTCAGTTTCATATCCTACATATGAGTAAATTCCTATGGCTCTTGTCTTTTTCTGTTTGATTTTGCTTAACAAGATCATCTCAGGATCCATTCATATTGTCACAAATGGCACTATTTTATTTTTCTTATAGCTGAGTAGCATTATATTCTGTGTATGTACCACACTTTCTTTATCCAGTAATCTATTGAAGAATACTTTGGTTGTTTTTTGTCTTGGGTGTGGTGAATAATGCTGCAGTTAACATTGGGGTACATACATCTGTGCATACAAATGTTTTCTCATTTTTAAAGCAGATACCCAGAATAATTGCTGGGTAGTATGGTAACTTTATTCTTATTCAGGAATCTCCATACTATTTTATATAGTGGCTGTATCAATTTACATTACCATCAGCAGTGTATGAGTGTTCCTTTTTCTCCACAGCCCTCTCCAACACTTGCTAATATTTGTCTTGCTGATGATAGTCACTAACAGGTGTTAAATGATATTTCATTGTGGTTGTGATTTGCATTTTTATAATTAGTAGTGAAGTTGAGCTTTTTTTTTTAATCTATCAGTTATTTGTATGTCTTCTTAAGGAAAGTGTTCAGGTCCTCTCTCCATTTCTTTTTTTTTTTTTTCAAACATTTATTTTACTGTTTGAGAGGAGAGAGGGGAGGAGGAGGCGGAGAGGGAGCTAGAGAGAGAAAGAGAGAGAGAAGCAGGGAAGGCCGAGTAGACTCCATAGTTGTACATAAATAGTTGTGACATAGTTTCATTCCACAGAGTGGATATGGGACCACATGAGGTGGGAACCAAATTGAGAGCCTCCTGTATGGGAGGTGAGATACTTCACCGCCATCTTGGCAGTTACCAATTGCACCACAGTTCAGCATATGGAGTTGCATGGGTTGGGACTGGGATTTGCTCCCTGGAGCTTGCAGTTACAAGGCAATCTCTCAACCTGCTGAGTTATCCTGGCATCCTCACCTCTGCCCATTTTCAATTAGATTGTTACTTTTCTTGTTGATGTGTACAAATTTTAAATATATTTTGGATATTATGCCTTTATCAGTAGTGTTATTTGAAAATATTTTCTTCCATTTGGTTGGTTGCCTCTTCATTTTATTGATGGTTTCTTTTTCAGTGAAGAAACTTTTTAATTTGATACATTATTTTATAACTTTAAATATTATAAATAGTATGTTTTAAATTTAAATTTTGTAGTTTTTATTACTAGTACATAAAGCACAGTTGATTTTTTTATGTAGATCTTGCATCCTGCAATCATGCTAAACTCATTTATTAATTTTAGAATTTTTTGTTGAAAACATGGTTTGTCTACATTGATAATCATGTAATATGAGAATAAGGGCAATTTTACTACGTTCTTTCCAATCAGAATGCTTTTTTTTTTCTTGTCTCGTTGTAGTTGCTAAAGCATTTAGTACAATTTAAATAGACATTTTGTTAATACACAGATTCACTTTATCCTAATCTTAGATAAAAAGTATTTGGTCTTTCATCCTTAAACATGAAGGATATTAGCTGCGAGTTTTTCATAGGTGATTTTTATCAGTTTGAGAAAGTTTTATTTTATTAATTTTGTTCCTGGTTTTGTTGAAAGCTTTTTAGCAGGAATAAAATTTGTTTTTGACAAATTTTATTTATGCAGATATAGAAATGATAATATTTTTCTTCCATCATAGTGAATTACCTTGATTGGTTTTAAGTGTTAAATCAACCTGGCATTGTTAGACTAAAATTTACTAGATTATGCTATGTATCCTTCTAAAATAATGTTTGATGCATCTACTAAAATTTTCTAAGAATTAATTTTACATTTGTATTTATGAGGATCATAGGTTTTCAGTTTCTGTTTGTTGTTTTATTTTTATTTTTGTGTGTGTGGTTTTGATATTATGATAATACTGGGCCTATAGGATGAGTTGGAATATATTTTTTTCTCCTCAGTTTCATATGACTATTCACAAAATTTGTATTAGTTCTTCCTTAAATATTTGGTAGAACTCATTGGTAAAGCCATACGGGCAATGGATATTTTTCAGAAGTTATTTAACTATAACAAGATATTCATATTGGAGGATTATTAGAAGTTAATGGAGATGAGGTAGTTGAGATAGTGATAAAATTAAGGTGTGTTATGGTGAAAAAGCTTTCAGAGAGTTATTATCACATTGGGAGATCATTAAAACTTGTGCAAAAATTTGGGTTTATATAGCTAACGTAGATTAAAGGCAATAAAGTCAAATAATCCCTTCTCTAAGCATAAGGAATATAAACCATATAAAAGAACCCACATGAGGAAATATGGTGAGTTCTTGCTTAGTAAGTCATTGTTAAAATTTTTACTTAAACTTGTGCTTCAGAATATATACGTGGGGGACCCAACAATACCTTAATTTATTTATAAAAAATGTGAATTTATCCTTACATGTTTGAACATCATAAACCTTCAAAGTACTCTTTGTTTGATGCAATATACCTTTCAAGATGCTTTTTTCACCACTTAGAACAGTTATTAAACTCATTGATTTTAGATTTTAATGTGTTATAGTGCTTCTGATTTTTTTTTCACATCTTTTACATTGGCAAATATTTCCCTTTCAGGACTATCTGACTTAAAAAAAAAAAGAAAGTCACTTGGGGGAATTTATAATGGCTCAGTGAGTTAAGCGCTCACTTTCCAGCCCCAGAAACCGAGGATCGAATCTTGGCCCTGGCACCAGCCCATGAAGAACCATATGCTGAACTGGGGTTTACCTTCCATGTGGGAGGTACCCAGCTCGGTTTTTGTCCTATCCCACCCCCGGTTGTTCAACCCCTGGCTTGAGAGGGCAAGCCTCCCATGTGGGAGGTCCTCAGCCCAGTTTCCAACTACCTGTGTGGAACAAAACCGTGTCGATAGGGAGCATGGGACACGTAGGTCATCCTGTTTTTGTCAAAACTGTTGAACATTTGGGGAAGCTGGGATGGCTCAGTGGGTTAAACACTCACTTTGCAGCGCCGGGGACCGAGGATCGAATCCCGGCCCCCGCCCGTGCGGAGCCATATGCTGAACTGGGGAGTTCCCCCAGTTCAGTTCTCTCTCTGTCTCTGTATCTCTCTCTCTCTCTCTCTCTCTCTCTCTCTCTGTCAAAAAATTAATAAATAAATAAATAAAACTTAAAAAAAACTGTTGAACATTCAGTGTGGTGTGGGCAAGTACATCTTTATACTGAACATTGTTTGTTTAAATCATCCATCATTAAATGAGTAAATACACTGAAAGGGTCTCCAAACAAATTCACTGAAACTGAATATAGCCTCTCACAACTATGCCAGCTGATACACTGATGCAGATAAATTTCTAGAATACTCACCTAGCAGGGGAAGCCTGTACTACAAATAGCCCACCCTCCAGAATATAATTTTGGCTTTTTGGGCACCCCATATACATATATTTTTTTAAATGTCTAAATTTTCCTCTCTCCTAATCCAGAAAACAGCATTTATATGTAATAACACAGAAGTGTATTTGAGTAGATAGGTAGCTGACAAAAATTTGGGCTGACATTACCATTCTTTAATCTTTAACTAGGCTAAAATTAATAATAAAAGTCAAACCTTGTAATATATAAATATATAAATATATACAGTAAGTATATAGCAATTTGTTTGAGAGAGACAATACTCTTTATGCTAAGCATTCTAATTTTGTTACAACAGGAGGGCAAAGAAGTATAGAAAAATGCAGATCAGAAATAGTGAATGATTTACCAAATTATGTCATAAATTTTTATTTCAGTTTTATAAATCAGGCTAATGGAAAACAAGAGAGACACAATTATTCTATTACAAGGCTTTAACAACATGTTAAGCAACCGTAATTTGATGTAATAGTTATTGTTTAAACGAATTACACTATAATTTTTTTAGGTTTGAACAACTATTTTAAATAAAAAATTTTGTTTTACGCTTCTTTCATTCTTATTTCAGTGGCAAAATATTGAAAAATCTTTTAGGTTGCCTGCCATGCCTCAGCCCTGTTCTGTTAGAATTAGCTACTGCTTTGTCAGAAAAGCTTTGAGCTTTATTCAAGAGGTCTCCAATAGGACCTATATAAAAGTTATCTCTTTGCATTGCAAATTATTCAGCAATGGCAAGAAGTGACACTCTCATGAATACTAGTGTAGAATATGTGTTATTCTAAAATATATGCTATTCTACTTATTATGAAAGAGAATACCATGTGTAAAAATATATTTGATAAGTGATAGCTGTAAGAGACTCAGTGATAAATTTCCATTGTTCCTCAAATGACCTCTGACCTGCTTATTAACAAATTGTTATTATGTTGCTATGCTCTGACATCTTTAGGTAAACAGTCTTATACTCTCACTTGACAGAAGTCAAAGACCAAAACAACATATAGAATGACAATTAAACATGTAATTTTTGAGGTAAGTAAGAAAGTCCATATAATAACCAATGTAGATCTTTCTTGTTCTGCATAAAATACTGTCCACTTGAATTTGTCACTCTGGGTATTCTCTAGGTTTGTATCCAAGGCAGTGAGGAAAGAGGAACATGCAAGTTGATGATCAATGGCTGTTTTGTAAATGTTAAGCCATATCTGAAAAATTCTTTTTTTTTAATATATATTTTATAGTTTTTGACAGAGTGTGTGTGGGGGGAGAGGGTCCAGAGCAGGTTTCAAAAGCCTTTTGTTCAGTCTCCGTCCAGACAAGGGAGTCTGTTTTTACCCCCATGCTGGCATACAAGGGTTTTGCTATTTCTGCAAAGCCTGGGATCCAAAGCCGGCAGTATCCTATTGCCCCCAGAAATTCATGAACTTGCCTTTTAGTAGATGGCTGGGGTATCTGTCGGATAGCTTGGATTCTACTGGCTGAGAGAGTCCGCTTTCCACCTTTTAAATTGTAGCCCAGGTAGGTGGCTTCTCCGACGCAATTTGGGCCTTTTTGGCTGAGACCCGATAGCCCAAAGACCCCAGAGTCTTTAGTAGGCGCCGTGTGGCCTGCAAGCAGGCAGGGGCCGACTCCGCCGCCAGGAGTAAGTCATCCACATATTGGAGGAGTGTAACCTCGGGATGGGTTTCATGGAAGGGGTATAAGTCTTTACTGAGGGCCTCATCAAATAAAGTGGGGGAGTTTTTGAAGCCTTGATGCAGATGGGTCCAGGTTAGTTGCCCAGAATATTCCTGCTCTGGGTCCACCCATTCGAAGGCAAAGAGAGGTTGACTTACCGGGGCCAAGGGAACACTTAAAATGGTGTCCTTAAAGTCCAGAACCGAATACCATTCGCGATGAGGTGGCAATTGACTCAGAAAGGTATAAGGATTGGGGACTGTAGGATGCACCATCTCTATCGGGCTGTTTATCTCTCATAAGTCCTGGACTGGCCGGTAATCTGTTCCTGGCGTTTTGACTGGCAAAAGCGAGTGTTCCATGGGGACTGACATGGCGTCAGAATTCCCGCCTGTAATAGCCTTCGTATATGTTGCCTGATTCCCTGTTTTGCCCTTATGGGAATAAGATACTGGGCTTTTCGGATTGGAGTGGCTGAACTGTGGACCTGTACCATGACAGGTGTCAGGTGGGAGGCCAGGCCTGGGGGATTCAATTCTGCCCATACTTCCAGGATTTCTTGTTGCAGTTCCTGGACTAGTTTAGAAGAGTCCCTGGAAGCCTGCCCCTCATAAAAGAGATATTCTTCTCCTAGGGGTACTGACAGGAGCAAGGTAGCAGGTTTTTGGTTTCCCAGTGACAAGTGGGTGTCATATTCCCTGAAGGAGATGGAGGCTTTTAGCTTGTGTAAGAGGTCTCGTCCCAGTAGTGGGTAGGGGCACTCTGGAATGATGAGGAAGGAGTGAGTAATAGTTCCCTTTACCAGGTCAGTGACCCGAGCTGTGCACCAAGGATAAGCCTTCGGCTGGCTGGTTGCCCCCATAATTTAAGTTTTTCCCTTCATGGGCTTCTCAATAGGTGCTTTCAAGACCGAGTGGGTGGCCCCAGTGTCCACCAGAAATTCAACAGGTTGGACCCCTACGTTTAAGGTCACCATGGGCTCTTGGGGACCCAGATTGATAGAGCCCTGGCCCCCTCAGCCTTATAGAACCAAGAGGTTCCGCTCTTGGGGCCTGGGTTGCTTTCTTTTTGGACATTCATTATTCCAGTGACCAGACCTTTGCAGTAGGCACATTGATTCTTTGCCAAGGGTGGCTGTTGGAGCCTGGGCCTTTGCCCTCCCCTTGGGCCACCTGGTTTATTCCTTTTTTCTTCCTGCAATGTGGCTAGGATCATTCGGGTCATCTTTTTGGCCCCGGCCACCTCTGGGTCCTCTCGGTTGTTGAAGATTTTCTGGGCAATCTCTACCAACTCACTAAAGTTTTTGCCTCCAAATCCATCTAATTTCTGAATTTTCTTTCTAATATCTGAGGCTGACCGGGAAACAAATGCTATATTTATGGCTCTTGAGTTTTCAGGGGCCCGAGGGTCAACTGGCGTATATTGCTGGTACGCCTCAAGCAGTCGCTCCAAGAATGCTGACAGGGATTCTTGGGGCCCCTGAATGACCTCAGTCACCCTAGACAGGTTAGTGGGCTTCTGTGCCACCCCCCCAGAGCCCCTTCATGAGGAGTTGGCAGTACCTGGTCAGGTTCTCCCTATGGTAAGCAGAGTTTGGGTTCCAGTCCGGGCGTTCGGAGGGGAGATGAGTGTCAAGGACACACGGGTCCGTGGCAGGCTGCCCGTCAGGCCCGAGGACCTGTTTCAGGGCCTCGCACCAGATACAGCCCTGCTCTTCCGAGGTGAAGAGGGCCTGGAGGAGCTGTTGACCATCGTCCCAGGTCAGCTGGTGACTGTGAAAGATGGTTTCAAGCATAGAGATTAGACCCTGAGGTTTATCTGAAAAAGCTGGGTTCTGTTGCTTCCAGTTGTAAAGTTCACTGGTTGAGAAGGGAACATAAAACATGAAAGGAAGGTGGGAGCCTGGAGGGGGTGCCAGTTCCTAGAGGAGCAAGAGGGCTGAATGTCCCGGGGCCGTGGAGTCAGGAGAAGGGGGTGGGTTGGGCCCCTGGGCCGGCCCTGAAGGAGAGGCCACTACGTGTGTGAGGGGGCCTCGAGGGTCCCTTATGGAGCGCATCAAGGTCCCCTGGAGCAGTTGGACCTCTTGCTCCTCTGAGACCAGCCAAATCAGGAGCATATGAGGGTGGTTGGACCCAGGGTTCGAGGGGGTCCTCTGGACCTGAGGGGAGGTCAAGATAAATCTGAGGGGGCTCCTTTCTGGAAGGTGGGTCCCCCTGGTTTGAAGGAGAGGTCATCCTCCGACTAGGGGTTTGGATTGTTGGGTTACCAGGATGGAACTGGCATGGACCCCAGTTTCCTTCTGACATTTTCTATCATAGGGCAGGTGATCATGAGCAATGTCCGCCCAGACATCAATATAGGGAATTTGTTCTGGGTGACCGGGTTTCCCATATATGATGGACCAGATGGTGCCGAGGAGGAGGAGGTTGAAGGACCCCGTGGAGGGCCAATCAACATCAAAATTGGGCCATTCCAATTCACAAAGGGTCCAGAGTTTTCTGGCATCTACCGAGAGGCCATACCCCTTGGCCCTGCGGGAAAAATCAGAGAAGTTACTAAGGAGACATTGGAGGGGAGTCTTTGGCTTGGAAGATCCTTGACCCATTGTTCCTATGGGTGAAGAGAGGAGGTTATGAAAGATTAAGGAAGACTGAACAACCAGACCGAAAAAACTATGGCTCCTAGGATTTCTACCGAGGTCACAGGCTGACGTCTCAGTCCCGGACCGAGAATGGGCTCTTCTGCTGCGTCCAGCAGGACGTTCGTTCTCCCAACTCTACAGAGTTTTCCAGCCAGACTGACAGACCGAGTGGATCCACTTACCAGAAAGTTCTCTTCTTGTCTGGCTCCGAGGGTCCCGCCGACTGGGGGCGATGAGACAAAATTGTCTCTTGGGCCCTGACTCCCAGAGTCAAGGGAGGTCAGGCAGGTGGAAGATCTCCCTGGGACCTCCAAATGTCGCACCCAGAGATCACTCAACACCAAAGGACAATAAAGAGAAGTTTTATTCCTGCACAGGGACTGACACACAGTCAAAGTGTGCGGACCCCAGGTTTTTCATAAGGGGGTTTTTATACAGTCAGGGCCAAGGGATGGAAAAGTATAGCATTTTAGTTTTTGCTGTTTTTTGCTGTGGCGCAGCTATGCAAGCAAGCAGTTACAGAGGCGGATATTCGCAGTTAGCTGTAAGCTGTTCTGACTTACTTGGGCATCCTGTTATTAAACCCCCTAGTTCCAGGAATGTGAGACCACCTGTTTGCCTGAGCCAACTTTAAAATTTTCCACCTCAGGACAGGTCATAATAACACTTACACTAACGATAGCTGATGAGCTAAAAAGAAGGTCACAAAAATATCTCATAATGTTTTAAGAATTTGTGGTACACCATACTAAAAACCATCCTAGAATACAAGTTGGACATGCCTGGTTCAGAGTGCCTTTTACTGTGCCAGCTTCTGAAGTTTGGGAGAAAGTTTACTGTTTTGTTTTTGTTTTTGGAGCACAGTAAAATTATAATAGCTTGTTTCTACCTGGAAAATAGCATCATCATCATCATCATCATCATCATCGTCATAATAATAATAATTACACTTGCACATCTAAGCTATAAAAATCAGTCCAAACTTAAAATGGAATATATGCCTATCAGAAAAACCCATTGGTCATCTATGACAAGTAGATTCACTCACTCTCAACTTTTTTTTTTTTTTAATATATATATATTTTTTTATTTTTTTTATTTTTGACAGAGAGAGAGAGAGATACAGAGACAGAGAGAGAACTGAACTGGGGGAGCTCCCAGTTCAACATATGGTTCCACACGGGCCAGGGCCGGGATTCAATCCCCAGTCCCTGGCGCTGCAAAGTGAGCACTTAACCCACTGAGCCATCCTGGCTTCCCCAACTCTCAACTTTTTTGAAGGAAGAAAAGAAAATAATTCACTCTATCCGTTTTGCACAGAATGTAGAAAACTTTCAGCCAACCCATTAATTTTAGCATGGTAAATTACTCTTGTTATTCAGGGATGATAAATTTAAATTTTAGAATAATTTAAAGAGAACACTAAAATTTCCATGACTTTTTTTTTTAATGCACAATTCTAAGCATGAAAGGAAGAGGGGTTTCTCTCTGTCAAAAGAAGTTAAAAAAATAAATTAAAAAAAAAAAGAAAGACAGAAAGAGGGGGGAAATCAGAATAAACAATTGCCGAGTATGCATAAAGCTCATGTAGAAATGTCTACTAAAAATAAAAGAACAACAAAAATAATGACTAAGGGTTGTTATAGGGTCAGGTTGGGGGTTTGGGAAACTTCCAGCATTATGGTGGTACAAAAAAAATTTTAACCCATTTCCCATATGCCTCAAGAATACTCATTGGTGATGTTTGTGGTTGCAAGATTTACCTAATATTGCACACAGATTCCAGTCCTAATCTTACCTAAAAGTTTTGTGCTTTGAAATTTACCACACAAAAAGAACATTAAATATTGACCTTCATGTATATTTCTGTTAAATTAGGTTTAGAGGCAAGTTCTATTTAGAAATAAGTCTAAGAATAGTTTTTATACTTTATTTTTATTTTGAACACCAATCAGATTTGCTTCAACCTTAAAGAACACACTTATGTAAAATAAAAAGAATGTGGAAGCAAGCTGCACGTTTTTTTTCTAAACGTAAAGTGGGTTAATAATCTATTAAAATGGATTTGTGATTTTTCAAGTGGATTGCTTGTATTTGAGTAAAACAAATGATAAATAATAGATCTAGGACTTAAGACCTTCCCTTATATGAAAAAGATGATATTCTTTTTTAAAAATAAATGTTATTGTTTAATTTATTGGGGTGACATTGATTGGTAACAATTAGATAGTTTCTGGATGTACAAGTCCACATCACAAAAAGGTGATATTCTTTAGTGTCCTTTTTTTTTTTGCCATATTTGATTTAGATAAAAAGAACTAATTTTATTCAGATAATAAGAAGTAATTATAATGGGTTATTGAAAATTAATTTTGAACTATCTTACAGACAGCCTTTGAGGAGAGAAATATTGAGCAGTGAAAAAAGAAAAACATAAAATAAACAATATTGTTTTATTTTTGCCACTTAGCTAGCTGGCCGTCTCTTAGTCAACTTTTCAGATATCATTTTCCCCACCTCTAAAAAGGTAACTAATATAATTTCTAAACTCCCTTTCTATTGTTACATTTTATTGCCCTCTGCAAGTAATTATTGAACATATGCCAATCCTGTAGTCAGATTTCCAGACTTTGAATACTGCTTACAACATACAGGTAATATGACCATTGGTCAAGTCTAAACTTCTTTTGCTCTGGTTTTCTCATCTATAATAGCAATAATCACATGATAGACTTGTTTTGAAGTTTAAATGATTTAATAAGCTTAAAGCATTTATAATAGTTTCTGGCACACAGTATTCTTTACAAAAGAGTAATTCTTTTTTTTTTTTATCTTTTCACATTTATAGAGAGAAATTATCTTTTTGTCTTCAGTGCATATTTATTTCTATTTTACTTTTTGACAGATAGAGAGAGAGACAGAGACAGAGACAGTTAGAGAACCGAACTGTGGGAACTCCCCAGTTCAGCACGTGGGTCCTGCCTGGGCCGGAGCCGGGATTCGATCCTCGGTCC
>PVKE010033406.1:0-17942 GCA_004027555.1 Craseonycteris thonglongyai
ACCATTGAGTGTGTCCATAATGCTGGTGCCCTCTCCCACCTTCCCTCCCTCTCTCCCTCCCCCCTCCTCCCCCTCCCTCCAGCAATCACCAAGCTATTGAGTGTGTCCATAGGTCTCTGTGTCTTTGTTACTTTCACTTTTATATTCCACCTATAAGTGAGGTCATGTGTTTCCTGATTCTTTCAGTCTGACTTATTTCACTTAATAAGATGGTCTCTAGTTTGTTGTTTTTTTTTGAAACCTTGGTTGATACATGACAATGAATTTACTGAAAGCTTTTGTAAAAGTATCAAAAGTCAGCATATAATAAAAGCAGAGTTCTGGTTATAGGGAAATACAGTGGATGGTCTCATTTCTGAGCTTCTTTGATGTCTGAGTTCAAAAGTCTCTGAAATCAAACAGTCTCACAAAGTGAATGCTTCATAGCAGGGCTGCCACCCCTTTCCCCACACCCTAGAGCAGTGACTTATTAAACCTTCTGGGCTCAATGTAGCAATGAAGCTTACCTGAGGATCTGATCGACTTAGGCCAATAGGATAATACCCTTGTTTGGGAAACCAAAATTCCATCAGGCTTTTCTCTTCTATTGGTTATTATTTTCTCTCTCTCTCTCTCTCTCTCTCTCTCTCTCTCTCTCTCTCTCACACACACACACACACACACACACACACACACACACACATACTGTAAGTAAAAATAAAATGCTAACAGAAATAAAATTATAGGACTTCTGATCCAGACTTGGTAACATAGACTTGTTTTTTTCCCACCAAATACAACTATAAATTCAGAAATGATCAAAGGAGAACTCAGAAAGGTGGTTAGGGGAAGGCAAACTGGTTTAGAACCCCAGGACTGAAGAAACAACATAGCAACAGTCATCTCAGGACACCCAACCACTACAACCCAACCGAACAAAGCAACCAGGTGTGATATTTCTTGACCCGTGACCTCCCAACAGAGGGCAGCCCAGGGAGGCTTATTGCTCTTCTGGGGTTGCACAGTAATCCCCTGACAACATAGCAGAGCCTGGCACCCCTGGAGGGAGAATGAGTGTGTGGCCCCACTAATAAGAAGTAGTCAGGGAACAGCCAGGGGACCCCTCCCCCGGCCCACCGCTACAAGTGGAACCTAGTCTAGAGTTTGTGATGGGACTGACTCAGTTTTTCAACTGAGAGATACCAAGGGAGCATCACCTAAGGAAGTTCCTTCTGCCCCCTGAAGTAGCACCAGCAGGGGACAGTAGAAGCTCCCCCTGGCACCAGATAGACCAAGCAGGCCACAATGACCCTCTAAAGGCTCTGAATACAAAATGCTCATTGGAACCACAGCCCACAGAAGTAGGCCAGGACTTGCACACTCAACCTTAAACAGGCTGACCACCTGCTAAAATAGAAGATGTAAATACATGTAGGAGCCAGAGTGCTCTAATGTAAACTGTCCTGATTACAGTAGATAAAAACTCCTCATACAACTTGGATGAGAAAAGACAATCAACTGATACCAAGACCTAGATGAATCAGTTGTTACAATTATGTGACCAGAATTTTTAAATAGTCATCATGAAAATGCTTCAACAAGCAGTGTAAACTCTTCTAAAGCAGGGGATGCTGGGATGGCTTGGTGGGTTGAGTGCTAATCTTGCAGCCCCAGAGTCTAAGGTTCTTATCCTGGCCCCGGCCCGTGTGGACCCATATGCTGTACTGGGGTGTGCCCGCAGTTCGGTTCTTTCTGCAATGAGCTTCCTATATGGGAGTCCCCCAGTTTGGCTCCTGCCCTGGGGTGGGGGTGCTTTCCATGTGGGAGGCTCCCAGAGGGAGGCATGCCTCTCATGTGGGAGGCCCACAGCCAGGTTCCTGCTCTGTGCATTCCCATTCCCACCTGTGGGGTGAAACTATGTAGAAAACTAATGACATACAACCATGGAGACTGCTCTGGGCCCTCCTCCTTCTCTCCGTCTCTGTCTGTCTGTCTGTCTGTCTCTCTCTGTCAAAAACAATAAAAATAAGTCTTAAAAATAAATTATAAGCTCTCCTGAAGTAAATGAAAAAATAGTGAATCTCAAAAAAATAGGAGTTATAAAGAAGAACCAAATGCAAATTATAGAAACAAACACAATAGCATAAATTTGAAAACTCAGTAAATGGAATAAGTAGTAGAGTGGAAATGACAGAGGGTAGAATCAGTGATTGGGAACAGGTGAAAAAATACACCCAAGTCAGAACAACAGAGAAAACAGACTGGGGAAAAAGGGAGAACCTCAGAAACCTGTGGAACAGTAACAAAATATCCAACAATCATGTCATTGGAATCCCAGAGGAAAAGAAACAGAAAGTAGGGTTGAAAGAATATTCAAAGAAATAATAGCTTTGACACCACGTCCCATTAGTTCCAGGAAAGAATTAGTTTAAAAATAGTCCAGGGATGCCTGGATAGCTCAGCAGTTGAGTACTTGCCTCACAATCACAAGGTCTGGGGTTCAGTTCCCGGCCCCAAACCGTGCAACCCCATGTGCTGAATTGTGGCACAACTGGTAACTGCAGAGATGGTTCAACAGTGAAGGTTCTCACCTCCCAATTTGGAGGCCCCTGGTTCCGTTCCCACCTTACATGGTCCCACATCCACCTGTGTGGAATGAAACCATGTCACAACAAATGATGTACAACTATGGAGACTACTCTGGCCCTCCCCTCTTCTCTTTCTCTCTCTCTCCTTCTCTCAAACAATACAATGAATATTAAAATAAATAAATAAATAATAATAGTCTAGTCTTCCTAACTCCTATAAATATCCAAAAAGTAGAATGAAAGGCCTGGATTGGTTTGTTTTCCTGGTTCTGCACTAACTCATGGCCTTATATTAGGTAAGTCACTTAATTGTTATAGCTGATGAGACTTCCCTATTTGTAAAATGAGAGGAGGGTTAAGGGAAACAATCCTAGGATTCCTTTTAGCCCTCTAAATCATTGAGATTGCTTTTCTCATTTTTCGATAGTTTCAGAGCGCTGGAAGGTATGAGTCCCTGAATCCTTCCTGTTCATCTCTTGGCTTCCCTTTGGTTGTGGACTCAGAGCTGATAAAGTTTTAGGCCTCTAAAATTTAGGCTAATGATGAACCTCACCCTCTCCTGACCCCATCTCCACCTCCACCTAATTCCCAACTAAACACATTTCTGTTTTCAATTTTACTGCTCAAGTCATGTCTTTTACATTATTCTATGTTATCTAGACCATTTCAAATCTACAAATCCACACCTACAAACATCTTGACATTTATAATCAGCACTTAAGCCCCTCAGCAACTTCCTTGATGGGGGGTATAGGGATGCATGAAATTGCTAGATGTCTAAGAGGAATTTATAAGCATACAATGTCAGGACAGTCACCTATGTTAGATTGGCTGGAGGACTGTAGAAAATCACTTAACCTCTCTCTGCTTCATTTTAATAATTTAAACACTGAGGAATAAGACAACCTTTGGGAAGCATTTTGAGGTCCTTGGATAAATGAAAATGCATTGGCACTGAAGACTATTATTATCCCATTTGTGAAACCCTTTATCTCCCTGTCTGTGAGAGAGCTTCTGCCTGCACTGAATTTCAACATGTCTACAAGCTGCCAGTGCCCTGCATTAAGTATTTCCTGTCATCTGTGCTTGTCAGAGATTAGTTTGCAGACATTCTATGAAAAGCATGCATAATGCATACTGCTGAATACAATATTTATCATAAAACAGCTTCAGTGATTAAAAAGCATTACCCCACAGCATCCTGTATTGTGCAATTTCCCTTTCCAGCAATATACCCTAAGTGGGCAGTACATCCCTAACCATGCCTAAACCCAAAGCCAATAATGGGAGTTGGCTCAGTTTTACAAGAGCATCATGGTATTCTCTGAACTTACTAATGTGGTAAGCCATAGAAAAAACTGAGGAGACCCGAAAAAGATATTTTCTTATTTCTTTTTTCCCCATCCAGGAACACCCTTCTGCCCACTTCTACTGCCCATGAGTTAGAATTAGAGGAAGAGATATACTTAGTTACAAGGAACATTAAGCAGCACCTCAACTTCCTTTTTCTAATATACATGCCCCCAGGATAATAAGATTTTGAACAAATTACTTTCTTTATTTCATGAGTGCCATGAATCCCGTCTGGCATGGTCTACTGTGACAGCTACTCTAACAGCACCGTTAACTCGAAAATCTGTCAGACCAAGTTTGCCTCCCCTCCACTAATGACATGCTTGCCAAGAGTCAAAGCAATTTTTCACAGAAGGGAGAAAATACTGGAACCAAAGCAGTCAGGGAAGCTGGTAAGACCTCTGGTAAATAACTGAATCCTGGTATAAAGAGCACTCCATATTTCTCTCTCTCTTTACACCATGGGAAAGACATTTCAGACAAGTTTGTCAACAACAAATGCCCCTTTCCTTGTTCTGGTCAACACACAGAATGTCAAGTGTACACTAACCTGTTTCTCTACTTTGACTTAAAGTTGTCCTTTTCTTCTTTGAGTTTCTTTTAACAGTGTAGTTCTTGGTGTAAAGCATTCATTTCTTCTCCTGTATTACCCCTCTGTTGAGGCTAGCACATGATTGCAACAACAGCATATTGGAGAAACATGGGGATCCCCAAATGGGGACAATACTTCAGGATAGATTGGAAAGAAGGCATGAGCTGGGTAACAGTGCAGAAAGAGAAAGGATATCTCAGTAGTGCATGCAAAACAAAAATCCCCTTTCTAAAACATTAGTGGAAAGTGATTCTAGAAAGAAAGAAAAGAAGAAAATTGAAATATGTATATATTATAATAATTATGTAGTATATATATAAAATGTGTTAATACATTTATGTATTATATTATATATAAATATGTGTTATATTATAAAGATATATATTATGTTATAAGTGTGCTATATAAATGTGTTATGTTATAAATATATCATAAAACAATGAGTATAATAAACATGCATATATTTCTAAAGTGTTGTGTAGCTTGCTTGTGCCTCTATTTAACCTATAAAAATATATCATGAGAATATTTCTTTATTATTATTTTTTATTAAATTTATTGGGGTGGCATTAGTCAGCAAAGTTACATAAGTTCCAGGTGTACGATTCTACAGTACATCATCTATATCTTGCATCATGAGCTCATCACCCAGAATCAGGTTTTTGTTTTTTGTTTTGTTTTGTTTTTTTCTTTCTTTCCGTCACCTATCATGGGAATATTTCTACATCACATCATATATCTCTATCTCATTTTGTTTGACATTTCAATAATAGTAAATTGTAATAATCCCTTATGACTTATTTAATCCCCTGATCTCTGGCATTTTGACTGTCTCCAATTTTCACTATTGTAAACAATCCCATATATAATTACTTGGTTCCTTAAAATAAATATGCAATTGATAGAAGTAAACTGATAGATGAAAGGATATATGCAAATTACCCTCCAAAACATTAAATAGTTACAACCAGTCCTGTATAATATATGAAGCTCTTACTTCCTACCATTCATGTCAACACTGAACATTATTCATTTTTAATCTTTAGTTTGAAAACATAATATTTTATTCTTGTTCAAATTTATATCTCTTTGATAATAAATGAGAGCAAACATTTTATCCCATGTTTGTTGGTCAACAGCATTTTAGTGTGTGTGTGTATGCAATACTTGTTCTTATTTTTCACCAATTTTTCCATTAAGGTGTTAATCTTTTTCTTTGTGATTTATAAACATTCTTATCTACCAAGGATAGTAAGCCTTAGTTATACACTATGCAATTATTTTTTTCCCAGTTTGTCAATTATTTTTTAACCTTGCTATGATGACTTTGTCATGTAGGCTTTAAAAATATATATATACTAATATTTGGCAATCTATTCTTTGATGGTTTGTGATTCAGAGCCTTCTCCAACTAAAATTATAGATAGCCCTTGATTTTCATGTGCTTAATATTCACACAAGCTGGTGTTTCCTACATTACACTGCTGTCCTTAAACCATCTTGCTGATGATAAACTAAGACATTCAGAAATTCAATGTTGACGCCATTAGGTCATAAACATTCCATTTTAATTATTACATGTTTGTACTCCCTGCTTGCCAAGGTCAGCTTCAATAGCATAGCTATTCTTAACCTTGGAGTAGTGTTTATGCAATTAATTACTATTTCACACTGTTTTGCTTTTACAAAGATTGGTTCTATAAGGCAATACTTTCTCACTCTACTTGAATGAAGCCCTCCCCTGGATTATTAGGTTTTGTAATGCTACTTGTTATGCAAAACAAGGCCAAAATATCAGTGGCTTATGACCTTGAGAGTTTATTTCTCCTTCATGTCTCAGAACAATATGGATCTTCTAGATTTTGTTGTAAGTGGTTACTCTTTGTGTAGCTTTGCCTTCTGGGTTTGGAAGACTTCACAAACTAGCCAATCCTTCGAATAGTCTATGTCCTTTTACCCAGCTCCCACTGGCCACATTGTCACAAGATTACATCCAGATACAAAGGGGCTTGAGAAATTTAGTCTTCTTGAATTTCTAAGAACAGGAACCAGAACTGTGTGTATCTAGTCAGTCTCTACCATACCCTTTGACTATATATACTTGTATATTGTTTTACTTTCATATATTTGGTTTTATATATATTTTGTAGAAATATGTTATTTATGAAAGAATGGAACTATATAAATAAAAATACTTGCTCTAATCTATTACTTTTATGGTTTTATTTTTAATAATACATATTGAATCCATCTGGAACTTGTTTTTGTAGTGGAAGTATGTGCAATGTGAAATACACATATAAGTCTATTTAAATTTGTTTGAAAAAACTAAATATTAAATAATTCATTCACTGATTTGAAATGTTGTATTTATCATTTATTAAATTTTCATAGATTTAACAAATTGAATGATTGTTAACTATATGTAAGATACTTTTATTAACACTTTAAAAAGTTAAGCTACTTTATTCTCAAATAACCCTATGAAATATTACTATTACTGTCTCCTTTATAAAGACAAGAAAGCTACAACTTATAAAGGTTAATAAATGGCCCAAAGTCATGGAATTAGTCATTGGTAGAGCTGGATTTGAACCTAGGCACCTGGCTCAAGGAAAAGTTCTTAATCACTATCATGTGCTGTCCCCACAAACAGCAGAGTCTCCAACTGGACTCCTATTATGGTCATTTCAGAGGTGGGATGGACCACCCCCCACCTTCCCACACACACACACACAAAATCTGATTCAGAAGTTGAGACTGATGGTGATATATACACACACACTCCCCAAGAGGATAGAAAAAGACTTACTAAAAGGGAAAGAATACTAGTTTTAAGTTGGTATTGGTTTGTTAGGTCTACTGTGACAAACCATCATGAACCAGATGGCTTCAACAGCAGAGAGTCATTGTGTCACAGTTCTGGAGGCTGGATGTCTGAGATCAAGATGTTGGCAGATTTAGTTTCTTCTGAGAATCTTGGGGAAAGAATGTGTTTCAGGTCTCTCTCCTTGTCTTGTAGATGGCTGTCTTCATGTTCTCATGATATTCTAATTATATATCTGCATAGGGCAAATAACCACTTCTTATAAGGACACCAGGCACATTGGATAAGGGCTCACTCAAAGAACCTTATTTTAAATTGATCGTCTTTGTAAGAGTGGCTAGGCTTCAAAAATAAAGTCAGAGTCTTTATTACAACTATTAATTTTCACTAGGTTATTAAATCATTCCTGATCCAGCACAACTACATTATTTTAATTACTAAAAGTTTTTATAAACTTAACAGCTTAACAGAGCACATCGCATTTAATTAACCTTTCCAAAATTCAAAAACTATCTTATATGTCTAATGCATTCATTGTTCCTGATGAACTAATATAGCCATCTGATTAATTAGATGGATATAGTTTTTAGTGTACACATGAATATAGGAAGAGTCGACATTTTTAAGAGTATCAGTCTTCCCATCTAGAAGCATTATATTTTTCTTCTGAGTTTTGTCATCTCCTTCCTTAAGCATACTTCATAGCTGGTCTCCAAGATAGTCTCCTGATTACCATACTCTGGTGCAATCTTCTCCCACATTCTGTCAGAGTTGTTCTGAATGATCCCAGAATACAGTAGAAGTGACAGTATATAATTTCTTGGATTACTCATTCTTGGAGAAGTCACTCACCATGTAGTGAGAACATTCCAACAGCCCTATGGAGAGGTCCATCCAATCAATGAGGAACTGTGGCTTTTGGTCAACAGACGATACCAACTTGCTAGTCATGTAAGTGAGCCATCTTGAAATCAGATCCTTTAGCTTCAATCAAGTTTTTAACAACTATGACCTTAATCAACACCTTAACTGCAACCTCATAAGAAACTTCAAGCCAAAAATATCCAGCTAAATTTCTCCCAACTTCCTGACCCTCAGATATTAACAATTCTTATAGATTTAAGTTACTAAAATTTGTGGTCATATTTACACAGAAATAGATAACAAACAGTACTTTCTTTTTATATTACAGTTTCCTCAAAAATGGCAACTTATCTCAGTAAATTCATTCTTTGGCACATGACCGTTTTTGTTTATAATACCCTGAAAAGATAGAAGGTAACTATGTCATGTCATTTACAAAAATCATTCCACTATACATTTCAGATACTATACTATAATTGTTTTAATGTTCAATCTTAAGGAGAAGTTACATAACTTGTGTCACCTAGTTGACATCAGGATAAACAGTATAGGCAGAGAACACTCTGTATTTTAGATTCTTAGACATGTTCACTGGCTTAATGGAACTAGATGATGTGATGCAGAGGTTCAACTCAAAAGGAAAAAACAGAGCATATTCATTAGAACTCTCTCCTCAATCCATAGCCCACTTTTTTCATGCCATTATGTACCTATTCATTCCAGGTACAGCATCCGGGGTATTTGCTAAGAGAATTGACAAGTACAAACCTAGAAATAAAAATTTTCCTGCCATTTTACCCAGTATTTTTTTTAACTTCCTTATGATAGGTTCTTAATATCCAAAAATAAATGACACACAGTCATTAGCACTAAATGTACTGCTACTAGACCCAGGTACTCCCGGTATCTTGGTGATGAGAATAGAACTTAGAAACAATTGTATGTGCTTTTTCCAGTACCCTAAGCATGCCCTCAAGTCCCTGCTCAGACAACTATTGTAAAAGAAAATTCTAGAAGTACTCAATATCTGTCAGGGTCCTTAAGGAGACAGAAACTACATGAGCAATATATACAAAAAAAATAATATAAAGAACTTTAATTTAATAAAGGTGGTCAGCTATTAAGAGGGTTAAAGAGAACTCTAAAGAACGTGTGAATAGCAAATGTAGGGAACAGTCACTACCTCTAGGGATGAGAGAAAGGACTCAAGGAGGTAACAAACTTGGCCAGATCCTTCCTCCTTCAAGGCTGAGAATCAGATCTCCTTGGAGAGGATGTGGCTATGACTCATTGGATTGGAAAGATGTTTGCTGGGGAAGCTGGGATGGCTCAGCGGGTTAAGTGCTCGCTTTGCAGCCCCAGAGCATGAGGATCGAATCCTGACCCCGGCCCATGCGGACCCATATGAGAACTGGGTTGTTCCCCTAGTTCAGTTCTTGCCGGGACCTATATGGGAGGCTCCCGGCCCAGTTTCTGTCCTGCGCAGCCCTGTGCCCACCTGTGGAGTGAAACTATATGGAAAACTAATGCTGTCAACTATGGAGACTGCTCTGGGCCCTCCCCCTTCTCTCTGTCTCTCTCTCTGTCAAAAAACAATAAAAAAATATTTAAAAAAGAAAGATGTTTGCTGAGGTGCCAATTGATGTTAGCGAGTAGGAAATACCTGCTGTAGTACCAGCAGGACTTCCTGGGAAGTGACCCACTGTGGTGGTGGTGGTAGGATTTCACTGAAAATCTGCCCACCACTGGAGGAGTAAGGTTAGACCACAGTAGTAAGAAGAAACGCACCAGAAGCAGCATAAGCCTCAATGTCTTGTCGTGTTCCTTCAGGGTCCTCGACTAGCATTGTTCCAGATGGCAAGGGGGCATGTGTAGAGGCCCCATCTCCAGATGGATTGAGAACTGAGAGGCAATCAGTTGATGACTGGCATAGGCTCTAAAGCACAGTGAAATGCAGAATGTGAAGAGCAAAAAAAGTTTTTTTGGAAAAATAAGAGAACTCATAGACTCGTTGGCTTCAGATTTGACCTTAAAATTGGGAATTCAAATAGTTCATTTTAATTCTCTATTATAATCCTCCTTCATGAGCCTAATATTTTCATTTTGTGGACAAAGAATCTAGTGTGTCAAAGTCTGTGCACAAAATATTCCTTTTTCAGCATTCACAATCACATTCTCTCAGAGAGAAGCAATGAAGTTCAGGGTTCCTGAGAGACCATAGTTCTCTGAAAATAAAGGTTCTCATGAAATATCAAATTATTTTTATCACAATTTCTATTTTTCCTTCATTTTATCTCATTCTGCTAAATTAAATACATCAGCTGGATGCAATAAAAAGAAAAATAATAATGAATTTTTGACCCCTGGGAAGCAACTAAGAGCCCTCTACCCTTACTCTGCAGTTGCTGACATACACAGGAAAACATCAGCAGTTCCTGCTCATGCTTGGTGACAGCACTTAGAATATATATCTACCTGGAGGGGGTATTAGTCTATGATCAGATCTGCTCTAGGGAACAAATTCTTGCTTCGTTTTTACTTCTGTTTGAGTCTTCAGCATAATAAGCAATTTAATCAGCTCAGCTCCACTGAAAGGCTTCAGATATTTGCATATTAGCACAACTTGTCTTTATGAAAATTGGCATCTACCACAGAAAAGCACCTTGGGCCAAAGACAGTACACAGATAGCCACTTGCTCAGTAGCCTAAGCTTTGGTCTCTGCCACTTGTTCTTCAGATCTGCATTTTATCAGCTGCAGAAAAATCCATGCTGGTTTTCCTCTATTCATAACAAATATGGATAGAGATGTATTTTATCATTGTTAATGAAACTGCTTAAACAAAATTTCTTGAACAAAAATATTTCCCTTGCATGATAAAGCATTGACAGGCCATGGAAAAGGTGAGAGCATCACAAATAATTGCAGTAGCAATATGACACCTGCAGAATTTATGTTACTGTGTTTATACACTATATTCAAACAGACAGTGAGAAACTGTGCATATCAATAAATTAGATACTAGGTTAGAAGTACTACTAAGAAAAACATCAAGTTGTGGTATATTTGCACAATGAAAACAAACAATCAAAGGGGATTAGTGATCATGCAGTGATCTCCCTAAGCAACTAGCTTCTAGATGTGTCAAGTCAGAATTACTATTAAAATATTAAATTATATTATTGATTTTAAAAATCTCATATGTGAAGTATGAGAGAGACTGCTCTCTTCATAAAATTTATTATCTCACAAAGCCTACCTTGCATCAAGGTGTGGCTATATGAATAATCCTTATCAAAGGAATGTGGTAAGAAGTGACTTATATCACTTTCCAGACAAGGCTTTCTGGAAATAGGTATGTCTCCTTACCACTCTATTTTTCCTTCTATCAGCTAAATACAGACAATAACATGGAGGATGCCAGGATGGCTCAGCAGATTAAGTACTCGCTTTGCAGCCCCAGGGTCGTAGGATTGAATCCCGACTCTGGCCCATGCAGACCCATATGCTGAACTGGGATGTGGCCACTAGTTCGGTTCTTGCCAGGGTGACCTTCCCATGTGGGAGGCCCCTGGCTCATCCCCAAGCTTGTGGGGGCAGGTCTCCCATGTGCACGGCCCCCACCCACCTATGTGGAATGAAACTATGTCAAGAAATAATGATGTGCAGCTATGTAGACTGTTCTGGGCCCTCCCATTTCTCTCTCTCTCTCTCTCTCTCTCTCTCTCTCTCTCTCTCTCTCTCTCTCTCTTTGTCAAATACAATAAAATCAATCTTAAAAAAAAAAAAGAAGAAGAAGAAGAAGATAACATGGCCATAGGACCTACAGAATAGGGAATGGGAGTCACAATTTGGAAGGAATCTGGATTCCTGACTCATCACAGGCCAATGTCAGATATCAACTGACCAAACATAACCCACCATTTTCTGTTTCATGAGGAAAATAAATAAGTTTTTATTGGGTTTGAGTCATTATAGAATTGGGAGGGGGGTGTCTCTGAATATTATGTATTTAGTCACATATTATCAAAAATAGGAGAATCAGTTTTAGGTCAGTTGAAAGGCCTGGAAATCTGATTTTTCCTTTCCCCAATGCTATTTAATCCTGGCCAACTCATCTCATCTTTCCAGCCTTAATTTTATCTGTCAACAGTGTAAATTTGTTAGACATGCCCACAGAAAGCATCTTCAAAAACATTTAAAGTGCATTTTGAAAGCATAGCAAAACATTTGTTATATCAAAGAAAATAAATATTGCATGTCAGAGGCAGTTTTAGGATGCAACAAATGACACTTAGAATTTTGATTACATTGGGGCTTTTGGCACATGCCAGCAGTTTCCCACTGATGTTTATTCAAAGTGACTAGTGACCTAGAAAGCCACCAAAATATCCATCAAAGCAACTGAAACATCATGTTTCAAGCTATAAACACTTTATGGCAAAATGAATGACACTTTCAAAACTCAGTGTTTTCCATACTCATTACATATTTATTGAAGTTAATTGGTCAAATAGGAAGCAGCATCCATTTCTCTTAACTTAGATTCAATTGGTTAAAATCATCAATATTTCCAAATATGCTTTGTTCTTTCTATAGCTAGATTTCACATTCTCATCAGTAGTTAATGTCCTTTCATTTGGTTTATAGGTAATTACCATGTAGCTTTGTGAGTTGTGAATGTGATGGCTTTTCTCTAACCTCATTTCCTCCTTTTTATTTTTTGTAATCCATTTCCCATTTGCCATAAGAATACTCACTGGCAGTACTTGTGGCTGCAACCTTTACCCCAAAATAACTCAAGGATTACAGCCCTAACCTTACCCACCTCCCCAAATAATTAAATACTGATCACACACATTTCAGTTACATTAGGATTAGAAATATGTTGTGTTTAGAAATAATTCAAAGAACAGTCAGATTTGCTTCAGCCTCAAAGAACATGGTTTTGTAAATGTGGCAAGTGAGCTGCATTTTTTAAATTTTATTTCTAAATGTGAAAAAGGTTAATATTTGTTTCAGAACCTGCAGAACACCTCTTTCCAAAATTAATGTTTCTCTTGGCTATAGCAATTTTACAAAATAATAGCATACCTTCTACTATTTCTACTCATTTTTCTCTTTTGGTTACTGTTTCCTCATTCTTTGCTTATAGGCTTTCCTGTAGAGCTCTATATTTTTGCCTCTTTTTTTTCCCCCCTATGGGCTGGTGATACCCAATTTGTGTGTGTGTGTGTGTGTATCTCTAGTTATGCCAATTTTCCTGATATCTCAAATGCCTATTATCAATTGCTTAAAGAATGTACATTTTTTCTTTATCTTCACTTCAGTTTCCATGTACTAACATCTTTTATTCTTTCAATCTGGATATCTATTCCCTACATATTTATTTGAATTAGTCAGTGTCACTAAATTCTGCCAGTTTTTTGTTTGTTTGTTTGTTTGTTTTTCTGTTTGTTTGTTGTTTCTTTTAATTGTTTTTGACAGAGAGAGAGAGAGAGAGAGAGATACAGAGACAGAGAGAGAACTGAACTGGGGGAACTCCCCAGTGCAGCATATGGGTCTGCACAGGCCAGGGCCCGGGATTCGATCCTCGGTCCCCGGCGCTGCAAAGTGAGCGCTTAACCCACTAAGCCATCCTGGCTTCCCCTGCCAGTTTTGAAGACTTAAGCAATCACTGAATTTGTTTCCAAGACTTTTCAGTATTCTGTGCAAAGTGCATATAGAATTCATCACCTTTCATTGTTACAATTACCATCTCAGTCCAGATGCTCAGTCCTCAAGTGTGGGTCTGACTATCCTATCCTAATTGACTATGAATTCATGGTTCCCCCAACCCACCCGAAAGTATACTTTACCAGTTCACAAATCTGGCCAGACATGAAATCCCTGGGGGCTTTTAAGAACACATCAATGTCAGGGCTCTGGCTAGAAATTCTGATTTACTTTGTCTGAGCATCAGAATTTTTAATTCTCCCAGGTGATGATGATATGCAGCCAATATGGAGAACCCCTGAGATATCCCTTCTCTATGCTTCATTTATTGCAAGAAAATTTATTTTTTTGTCATTGATGTAGTAAGTCAGATTTGTTCTTTTATTATATTTTTAAGCGGGTTATTGTTAGTCTATAGAAAAACTATTGATTTCTGCACATCTGTTTATTACTGAATTTTTTCATGTCATAGATTTTTTTAATTGATAATTGAGCTTTCCAAATATGTAAACATATCATTTGCATTAGTTTCTTATTGCTGCAGTAACCAATTACCATAAACTTAATGACTTAAAACAACACAAATTTTGTAGTTCTGGAGGACCGAAATCTCAAATGGGTCAGCACTCCTTTTGAAGGCTCCATGGAGGAATTTGTTTCCTTGCGTGTTCCAGCTTACAGCAGCCATCTACTTTCCTGTACTCGTGGTCCCTACCCCCAGCTTCAAAGCCAGCATCATTGCATCTTCTCTCCTCTCTGACCTTGACTCCATCCTTGTATCTTGTCTGTAACTGTACCACCTTCTTCTTACGAGAAACCTTCTTATGTGATTACTTGAGCCTACCTACATAATCAAAAAAAAAAAAAAATCTCTAGTTTTTATCATCCTTAACTGATTATCTGCCAATATCTTTTGCCTTGAAAGGTAATATAATCACAGGTTTTAGGACTAGGACATGGATTTTGGGAGAAGAGGGGTATCATTATTCATTCCATAATATCATCTAAAGATAATGATAAATTGCCTCCTCCTATCAAATTTAATATTCCATTTCTTTATCTTTTCTCTTGACTTTGGTCAGTTCTTTCCCACCCTCCTTATTCTTTCATGCAGGGATTCCCAAGCTCTGAGCCATAGACCAGAACTGGTCCTTGATCTGTAACTGGGCTACATAGCAGGAGGTGTGTGGTGGGTGAGCAAGTGAAGCTTCTTCTGTATTGACAGCCACTCCCTGTCACTGGCATTACCACCTGAGCTCAGCCTCTTGTCAGATCAGGGGTGCATTAGATTCTCATAGGAGCACAAAGCCTATTATGAACTGTGAATGTGAGGGATCTAGACTGCATGCACTTCCTATGAGAGCTTAATGCCTGAAGATCGGAGCTGGAGTTGGGTAATGGTGTTAACACTGAAGAGTGGCTGAAAAAACAGATTAACATTAGATGACTACATTATGGTGAATTGTATATTTATTTCATTATATATTACAATGGAATAATAATAGAAATAAAATACACAATAAATGTAATGCTCTTGAATCATTCCAAAACCATCCTACCCCTATCCCTGGTCTGCGAAAAAATTGTCTTCCACCAAACTGGTCCCTGATGTCAAAAAGGTTGGGGATCACTGCCTTATAGTAACCACATATGTTCCTAGATAGATAGATAGAGCAATCACACAGAGTCAGCTCCTTGTCTCTCTTACTGTTATAGTAATGGTATATATCCCTATATATGTGTAGAGGTTATTACTTAACCCAAAATGTAGACATTTCTCTCTGGACCTACCATTTTCTAAAAATAGCAGTTGGGGTCAGAAGTGAGCTTAGAATAGTGTCTTCTCTCTTGGGAGGAATATCTTTTTTTAGTTTTCAGAATCCTGACTTTTGGAGTTAGGAAACTTATTCAAAGCTCATAGGCCCTCACTGTAGGTTAGTATTATTTATCTCTCCTCAGCTGAATCAGAAAAGGACTCAAAAAGCTGATTTCTGCTTCCATCTCTCTTCTACTCTGCCACATTCCAGCTAGTGTATCTTGGATCACAGGCTGTCTCAGGAAAAGCAAAGGTGGCATGCATTTCTTTTTATTCCAATGATTTATTTTATTGTCTGAGAGAAAGTGAGAGGGGTGGGGAGAGAGGGCCCAGAGCAGTCTCCACAGTTGCACATCATTACTTGTGACATAGTTTCATTCCACACAAGTGGATGTGGGGCAGAAACTGAACTGGGAGCTTCCTGCATGGGAGGTGAAAACCTTTGTCACCATCCCAGCAATTACCAGTTGCACCACACAGTTCAGCATATGGGTTTGCATAGGCCAGGGCTGGGATTCTATCTCTGGACCTCACAGTTGCAAGGCAAGCATTCAACCTGCTGAGCTATCCTGGTGTCCCCTGGCATGCATTTCTAATAGTGTGAAACTGGGTTCCTGCTTCTCCCAAGCTTGTTTATACTCTGACTATCCTCATGTCTAGAAAAAGACTTTTTGCTTAGGGTTTTTAGGGTAAGCCCACAAATATTTAGGATTTTTTTACCCTTGTAAAAAATATGAGCCTATACAGAAAATGAATTGATCAACATATTCATATTCATACTGAAACGCTCTCCCAAGAACAGGTTCGCCCAGTTTCCTATACTATGAGGAGAGCCTGTTTTTTGCTAGATGACTTTGCAGACTTCTATAATGAACAACTAAGAGAACAGAAGGAATAAGTCAGGACATAAAGATAATAAAGGGTGAAAAAAACTGTTTAATCTTTTGCATGTGACTATTCAGTTTTCCCAGCACTATTTATTAAAGTGACTATCCTTTCCCCATTGAGTATTCCTGGGTCCTTTGTCAATTATTAATTGATCATATATGCATGGTTTATTGCTAGGCTCTTAATTCTGTTCCATTGGTCTATATGTCTGCTTTTACAAGTGTACCATCTTATTTTGATTACTCTAGCCTTTTTAATATTAAATGAATCAAAAGTATAATGATTCTAGCTTTGTTAAATCTCAAGATTGGCTTGGTTAGGAAAGCCAGGATGGCTCAGTGGGTTGGTTAAGTGCTCGCTTTGAAGCCCCGAGGACCAAGGATCAAATCCTGGCTCCGGCCCAGGCGGACCCACATGCTGAACTGGGGTGTGCTTCCCAAATGCGGTGAGGCCCCCCAGTTCAGTTCAAAAAATAAAAAAAGATTGGCTTGGTTATTCATGGTCTTTTTTTTATTACTTTTGTATTTTTTTTTCTATATCTGTGAAAAATGCCATTGGAAAGAGAAGAATTAACTGCAGGACTGAAGTCTTCCAAGATGATAGAGGCAATTAGAGAAAATCAGATTACAAATAGAGGAGCTAGACTTTTCCAAGAGTAAAAAGTTTAGAACTGAATTAATTTTTAATTGTTTCTGGCTGTGAGACTGAGATACTGCTCCAAAACTGAATCGCATGGGTCTGAGCTCACATTTGAATCATATATTAATTTTTAGCTGCTATGTCCTCTATTGGCAAAAGCCCTTCATAGTTGGTAAATTTGTAGCTATTTCTTCATTTTATTGCAAAGGGTGATTACTGTCTATTTTAGGCTATGAAAGCTGAAGATACAGGAGAAAAAAATGCCATTTATTCTCTAAAATATTTGCACAAACTTCTTTACTAGTTTAACCAGGGAAGCCAGGATGGCTCAGTGGGTTAAGCGCTCACTTTGCAGCCCTGGGGATCGAGGATCGAATCCCGGCCCTGACCCATGTGGACCCATATGCTGAACTGGGGAGTGACTCCAGTTCAGTTCTCACTGGGGTGAGACCCTGGCCCAGTTTCTGCCCTGTGCAGCCCCGTCCACCTGTGGAATGAAACTATGTGGAAAAACCAATGATGTGCAACTATGGAGACTGCTCTGGGCCCTCCTCATTCTCTCTCTCTCTCTGCTCTCGTGCTCTCTCTCTCTCTCTCTTTCTGTCAAAAACAATAAAAATAAATCTTTAAAGTTAAACCAATGGCACTGTTATTTAGTTTTTGTTTTTCTATTGAAACTCAG
>PVKE010033407.1:0-17948 GCA_004027555.1 Craseonycteris thonglongyai
CACACACACACACCCACCCCCCTGTCAATGGTGTCCTGCTTTACCAATGTTAAAATCTGGTCACCATAGAGTAGGGGGGAAATCCTTTACATTTTGAGTTGCAAATCCAGGTAAGCCTTAAGAGAAAACACAAAGGATGGATAAAAAGCAGTGGAAAGGGTGGGAATGCTGATTAGCTTTGCTCTTCCTCCTCAGCCTACTGCTAACCAGAAAGACCTGCTCTGTAAATCAAACTTAACCCCTTATCTGACCTGGTGAGGACAAAGTACACAGGCTTCTAAAGAGACTTTCCTAGGAACGAGGTAGTTGTTTCCAAGCACAGGGAAGAAGACAGAGAAGCGGGGAATTAATTGCACAGGGAAAACAGTTATCTTGGTTTTTCTCTTCAAACAATGTACTTTGCACAATGTAAAGGAGAAAATTGTGTAAGTATTCATTGTGATGATCTCTGACTGGTCTCGACTGCTACAAGAGAAAACAAAGGCTGGCTATACGAGTTTCTGCATTTAGAAGTACTTCAGGTAAAAATTAACTATTAAGTAAGCGACTTTTCTCAACAGAAGAAATGCACAAATTCTTAAGGACAACCAAGTTGGGGGTACAGATCTAGGGTTACGGGAAATATTTTTAACTGCTTATAAAAATTACCTCCTCCTGTTATTTTATGCTTTTATATTTAGCAATTGCTAAGAAACAATGAAGAAGGAATGAAATAAAGTCCTGAGTTGCTCCATAGTGTTTTTAAAAATCTCCCTACAATTTTAGACTTGCACTGGATTCTTTGTATGCAAGTCATGCTTATGTGTTTGATAACGGGGTGATCTTAAAGAGCAGGCATCTATTTTTGTTTTTATAAGTAACCCATTGCCCCCGGCCCCGGCCCATGCAGAACCATATGCTGAACTGGGAGCTCCCCCAGTTCAGTTCTTTCTCTGTCTCTGTATCTCTCTCTCTCTCTCTCTGTCTCTCTGTCTCTGTCTCTCTCTCTCTCTCTCTCTCTCTCTCTCTCTGTCAAAAATAAATAAATAAATAAATAAAATATATTAAAAAAAAAAGAATACAGATTGAATAAATTTATATTCTTATGATTTCCGAATTCCACAGGGGTCTTGAGCTAGCAGTTAATTAGATACTCATCTTTAGTTTCTGACATTCAAGATAATGGCTATTTTGATAATGCAACAATGAATTTTAATTTATGAGAGACATTGAAAAATAAAGCATTTCTTTAATATGTAGACACTGTTTTTGGACGTCAGTGAGCAGACTGCAATCATAATTCTAAAAAGTAAGAAAGACGAATGAATGTCCAGCGTTTTCTACTTGTGAAGTACAGTACTAGGTTGTTGAATCTCACTTAGATTTTTTTGTTTTTAATTCCAATTCGTGATCATTGTACTTGGTTCCTATCGATAAGCTTTACAAGGGTTGTCTGGAAAAATTCAGCCATGGTCAGTATAATGAGAATGGTTACGTGGCTGGATACTTTCCAGACAGCCCTCCTATGTCCTTGTGTGTCCATCCACCACCTACATTTCTTTAGTTTGATGTTTGCATTTTCTTTACCTTCATTGTTTTAGTGACAACCCACAATTGAGAGCTCTTGAGCATTCATGGACTACGGGTTAAAAGCCCACCCATGTGGAATCGTTTGCTTTTGCTTCTGTCTCAATTTATCTAAAATAGTGGACTGACTCATATGAAATAATAAAACCATAGACCAGCAATCAGGAAACTATAGCCTGTAGGTCTAATTATGGCTAAGAAGTTTTTTGCAGGTTTAAAAAATTGTTAAAAAAAAAAAAAGAAAGAAAGAAAAGAAGACAATAAAATAAGACTGTGTAGCCAGCCCTTAAGGCCTAAAATATTTGTTATCTGGTCGTTTACTAAAAAGTTTGTTACCCTCCATCATTGTCGTGAGCTGATGAAGACCCTTTGTGAGGACAAGACTTCAGACCTTTCAAGTGTGCTGCTCCCAGGATCTGATCCTAAGAGCTTCATAGTTGTCACTGCCCAGTGGAACTGTGTGGAGAACTGTGGTGGCTTCCTGTACTAAACCACCTTTTATGAAAATGTTCTAACAAGTCTCTGTATCCCGTTGGGTGGTTTGGGTAAGGTTAAGACTTTCAGATCAACTCGAGTTTCCCTTCATAGCAATCAGAGAATTCTCAAATCAGTCCTGTTTGTTTATTAGTTTCTTTTCCTCCACTAGAATTTAAGTTTGCTGAGGTTGGCAAATTTTTGTTTCTTGAACTGTTATGCCTCCAGCAGCTAGAACTGGCACAGGTCCGTGCTCAATAAAAATGTCTGGAGGATGGAATGAATAAATTTAAATATGGCTACTCATGATTTCCACAGAAATAGCCTCCCTTGATGCATATAGGTTGCCACTTGATATCGTTTTAGATGTCTTTATGACAAGAACCATATTTTAAATTTTGTATGAATTCTGTTTAATAAAAATACAATTGAGTACATAGAAGGGAAATTGAACATAAAATCCATGTTTTCATGGATTAATATTATAAATGGTGAGCAGAAAGATTGTTAGATGCACATGACTCAGACAAATAAGGCCTTTAGGTGCAACTCTCAACCTCCCCAAAATGTTTGCAAGGCCTTTTAAGGTAGTGTTCCCTTTATTCAAGGAGAATAGCATAATCAATACTAATTTTTTTTAAATGTTGCTCTTTCAAATAGATGTGACTTATAAAACATTATTAACCACTATGCCATGCTGCCTCCTTTAAAGCATGCCTCACATGAACTTTTTCTTGGGATATGAATGTAACAAAATGAGAAGTAAACCAGGTCAGAACCGCCTGCGGGGGTTGGTGGGCCCAGCCCACCCTGGGAAAGCAGTGTCCTGTAGAAGGTGAAGCCATCCTGTCAGCACATTCCTTGTGAGGGGCAAGGTGAAGGACAAGGGCGAGGCAGGGGAGGGTTCCAACAGAGTGCACCTAGTAAAGGGGAGGAGGTTGAGAAAATAGGAATTACAATGGGAGGCTTGGGAAAAGGTGAAGGTCTGATCAAGGTCATTGGTGAGGTGAAAAAATGGAGGTCGTTAGACCTTGACCCTAGGAACATTCTTCTGGAAACCAGGAATTAGAGACAGAAAAAAGGGAACACATTCACTTCTCCCCAGACACAGAGAAAGACAGAGAATGGGTGGGGGTGGGACAGTAGGGTAGGGGTGGGGCAAAGGGGTGCAGTGGGGGAGTAACCCAAGAGTAGTCATCATGGATAACCACCCAGATGAGCCAAAAACCAAAACCTGCTTCTCTTTAGAGTACAGAGATGCCCGGGGTGGGGTTACTGTGATGCTTATAAACTCATCTATACAACTTGATGTTTTAACCTGCTGCAAGTGTGAAATAAATAGAGCTTTTTTAATATAAATACTTTTATTCAACACCTATTATTTCATCTAATGAAATAATAGGCACTTGGTGGACAGGAGTGACTCAGAGAGAGTCTGTCCTGAACATGCTTTTAGTCTACTTGGAGAGATAAGATACTATACGAACCAGGGAAAAAAAACACCATAATAAGTATGATTACAAATTGTGATTAATACTGTAAGTTTAATTTTGTAGCACACAATTAAGTTAAGCTTGTATAGACTTCAGTCTTTAGTAATGATATGGCACTAGTTTTTAAAATATTGTTATTTGGGAGTGGAAAACAGTTCTTCTTGTGTAACCTGTTTTGCTCTATTTAACTATAAATACACTGCATGCTCCCAATCAGATACACAAATGGAACAGCTGCCTCTTCATTGTTTTGTTCCTTTGTCACTCAATTTAATGAATAATTTGAACAGACTCCAAAACATTAAATTAGATGTATAAGCATGCTTGAAGAATTATATCATGCAGTTAGTGTATTTAAAACTTAGTGATATCATTATCTAAACATAGTAAAGTTTAAGACAGTCAATTATTTAAGCTGCTTTACCCTCTATGAATAATTTGGCAGTACAACAGACAGGATAAAAATTATCCCAAGAATTCATATCTAAGTATATAGAGAGGGGAATTCCCCCCACTTTCCAATCCTTCCTGACATGAACCTTGATGACTGAAATAAATCCTTTGAAGTTCTTGGTTGAAATTTGCCTTTTCTTGCTTTTCAAGTAGAGATCTGAGCAATGACAGAGAAACGGGAAAGCATTATAACCAACTTCCTTGATACTTCCTGTGGCTGATGGTTTTGTCCAAAGGGAGAATATAACTGAACAGAGAAAGACGGACATCAACAGTTTGCTCCAGTTTGCTCATTCCTCCTGCCTTCCATAGCGTTCACAATAGTCTGAGAACAGAAAACTTTAAGTCCTCTATTCCTAGATCCTGAGCCTTTGCCTATTAAAATAAACCTTTGAACACTTCATCTCCCTGGATTTGGGCTATTCTGTTTTCTTCATGAAAAAGCTGGTGAGGGTGTTTTAAGCTGATACGGCACACATGTAAGACATTGTCATAAATCACTGGAAGCTAACTGCTTTTAGAACCTGCCAGAATTATCATACTAATGCACTTCTACAAA
Source organism: Craseonycteris thonglongyai (assembly GCA_004027555.1). Taxonomy (NCBI): domain Eukaryota; kingdom Metazoa; phylum Chordata; class Mammalia; order Chiroptera; family Craseonycteridae; genus Craseonycteris; species Craseonycteris thonglongyai. Next base: position 4,546 of record PVKE010033407.1, read on the forward strand.
GGATGTTAAAAATAGCAAGTAAACTCTGTTTATCCTAGTCCCTTTATTCATTTCAACGTTTTTGTTTATTTGTTTGGTTTTGTTTTTGTACGGATTCTCTCATTTGATTTTTATACAGTTCTGGGAGACAGAATTCCTGCCAATGCAGGAGGAGTTTTGTGTGTTCAAGAACTTAAACATAGGAGAAAACCTAGAAGCGCCTCCCTAGAAATCATTTTGTTTATAATAACCATGATTTATTATGCACTCTGATTGCCCTGAAAGTTAAGAAATGGAACCACTGGATAACTGGAGCCCAGAAACTGCATCTGATACTTGTATTGCCCCCCCCACCCCCCACCCCAGGGATCATTTTCTATGTTTTGTTCAGTGCGTGTAGTTTGTGTAAGCCTGGCTGACTGTCTTACAAATGTATGTCACCAGTCATAAGGGGAGGGGGGTGTCACGCGACTGGTTGTTTATGTAAGTCACTAGCAGTGCATGTCCTCGTTGTATTTAAAGAACTGTACATGTTGGTGCAAAATGCTAGTATAAAATGGGCAACCGGTTTAGAAGAGAGGCGGCTGTTGCAGATGATGAGATCATAGACAAAACCCACACCCCTTTCTAGACAGGAAGATCCCCATGGAGATCAGCGTGCTTGCTGAGAAGAGTCACTCAGCCACGCCCGTCCTCGCCGAACCACCGTGTCCCTTTCACTTTACCTGTTCCTTGACTTGTAGTACTGTGGGAATGAATGCATAGATTTCCGCAATTATTTTGCTGTTTATGCCTAAAACATCTGAAACGCCCCTCCTCTCCCCCCCAAATGGGGGGGGGGGCAAATCATGTCAACTTAGAAACTAGCGGCCAGTAAATTATTATTTTTTTTAATATTGAGAAAGTCATATCTTACCTAGATGCAACCTAGAGATGCAGACATTTCTTTCTGTAAAAGGCAATGATCAAAAGTCCAAAGGTGACAAGGAAATAGTGAGCCTTACCTAAGTCGATACAAAAGTTTTGTCTTTGGGACCAAAGTGTTTAATAGGCATTCATAAATTAACTTCTCTATTCTTGAGTGCCTGATTTGTAGACGCCCCAAGCTAGCTGTCTGCTTTGTGTTTTGTTATATTCATTTGTGTTCTTTTTATTTGTTTTTCCTGAAATTTATACTGCCTGCCTTTATGTTTTCTCCACTCATAAGGACTCCACTAGGTGGCAGACAAAAGAATGGAGAAGAAAGGAGATCCATTGTCTTCACTGTAACTTTATGCCCTGTTTGCTGCTTGCTCCTTCTACTTCGCTGGGGGAAAATTTTTCTGATTAGCTGATTTTCGTACAATAGCATCTGACGTGGTTTTTAGTATGCTTATTTTTACATCTTAAGCATAAACATGTTTATACAAATTTAATGGTAATTTTTCAGTTACCGGTAATTCTTTGTTATTATATTTCTTTGGCTTTTCTGGAATGTTTCCACCATCAAAATCTTAATAATGAACACTAGTAATTGTTTATGTGTGACGTTGACCTCTATAAGGTTAACCTTACACTGTTCAGCAACACTCGTTCATTCACTCATTCATTCAGTCACTTACTCATCCCTTGCTGAGTCCCTACTTTTTGTAGGGATTGTGTATGTGTATGTTAAGTTTTGAGAGTGGAGCAGTGAAGAGAAAGAACCTAGACAACTGAGTATAAACAGATGGTTAGTATTGTGTCCTCAAAGCCATTTGGAGAAAGGACTAGGCTGAGAGGAACCAGAGGGGATTCTTGTTAGTGACAATGCTGGATGGTTATTTCTGATTATTCTTTTCAAACTCCTCATAAAGATTAGAATGCCTTGTGTTCTTGGTATGGGGACTTCAGTTGGAAATGAGAAAACAAGCCCCTCCTCTTAATCTGTGCCATGTCTAGGAAGCTAGCTAAACGTGTGTGTGTTTAATTGTTTTTATTTTTCAGTTACAGTTAGCATTCAATATTATATTAGTTTCAAGTATACAACATGGTTGGACATTTATATATGAAGTGATTACTAAGTCTAGTAGCCCCCCGACACCACACATACGTATTGCAATGTGATCGACTCTGTTCCCTGTGCTGTACTTTACAACCCCGTAACTGTTTTGTAACCGTCGATTGGTACTTCTTAACCCTTTCATCCTTTTCATCCAGCCCTCCCACCTGGAAACCATCAGTTTGTTCTTTGTGTCTATGAATTAGTTTCTGTTTTCTTTGTCATTTATTTTAGTTTTTAAATTCTACATATAAATGAAATCATATGGTATTTGTCTTTCTCTGTCTGACTTATTTCACTTAGCATAATACCCTCTAGGTCCATTTATGTTGTCACAAATGGTAAAATTTTCATTCTTCTTTACAACCAAGTAATATTACATTATATATATATATATATATATATATATATATATATATATAATCACATCTTCTTTATTCAGTCATCTATTGATGGGCACTAAGGTCTTGTTTTCTTATCCGTTCAGCCACCCTATGTATTTTATATGAATGAAGCATTTTAATCCATTTACACTTAAAGTATTTATTGCCATTTTCCTATGAATACTTTTCTTTTCCCCCTTCCTTCCTTTCTTCTTTCCTTTCATCCTTCCTTCCCTCTTCTTCTGCCTTCTTTCTTCTTCCTTTTTCTTCCTCCTTCTCTTCCTTCTTCCTTTAATATGACTTACAATAGTGGTTTGGTGATCCTGAATTACTTTAACTTTTTCTTGCCTGGGAAGCTAGATACACTTGCTGGGTAGAGTAATCTTGGTTGTAGGTCTTTGATTTTCATCACTTGGAATATTTCATGCCCGTTCCTTCTGGTCTGCAAAGTTTCTGTTGAGAAATCATCAGACAGTCTTATGGGAGCTCCACTGTGGGTAACTAACTGCTTTTCTCTTGCTGCCTTTAAGATTCTTTGTTTTTAACCTTGACATCTTAATTATGATGTGTCTTGGCGTGAGCCACTTTGGGTTCATCTTGTTTGGGACTCTGCAGTTCCTGGGCTTGAATGTATATTTCCTTCAACAGGTTAGGGAGGTTTTCCATCATAGTTTTTTCAAGTAGGTTTTCAATCCCTTGCTCTCTGGTACCCTTATGATTGAAATGTTGGTGTGCTTGATGTTGTCCCAGAGCCCCTTAAACTGTTGGGTTGTTTTTCTTTTTTTAATCCTTTTTCCTTTTTTGCTGTTATCCACGAGGTGTTTTCTACTACCCTGTCTTACAAATTGCTAATTGGTCTTCTGCTGCATTTAATCTGCTAATGATTCCCTCTAATATATTCTTCATTTCATCTATTGTAGTCTTTATTTATGACTGGTTCTTTTTATGTTTTCTATCGACATTTTTATGTTTCTTATCTCTTTGTTGACATTCTCACTGAGTTCATCTGTTCTTCCCCTGAGTTCATTGAGCATCCTTATAACCAGTGTTTTGAACTCTGTATTTGGTAGATTGCTTATCTCCGTTTTGTTTAGTTATTTTTGTAGAGTTTTGTCCTGTTTTTTTACTTGGGACACTTTTCTTTGTGTCTTTGCCTTGGTTACCTCCCTGTTCCAACATGTTAGGTAGATCTGCTATGTCTCTCAGTCTTGGCAGAGTGGCCTTATGTATTAGGGGCCCAGTGGCACAGTCTCCCTGGTTACCTGAACCGGGTGCTCCACGGTGTCCCTGGTGTGGGTTGTGTGTGCCCTCCAGTTGTAGCTGAACCTTGATCACTGTTGGCATGTCAGTGGGTGAAGTTGACCCCTAGTCTCACTGGCTTTGAGGACTGGCCATGACTACAGTGGATAAGCTGTTGTGTGTGGGCTAACCTCACAGAGTGGGATTCACTCTAGCGGGGTTCTCGTGCCTGCTGAGTCCACCCTTTGTGTATGTCATTTGTGGAGCTATTGGGTGCTGCTCTGGTGTGGTCTGACGCCGGTTACCAGATATCTTGGTTCGGGGGCCTCTTGCAAGGGGCTCCAGTGCAGGCCCAGGGCAGCTGCTGCTTGTGCCCAGCCCATGGCCACCTGGTAGGAGCTACAAAGTGATCTGTAGTTGGTAGCTGCCTGTGCTGGGCTTACAGGTTCCTGGAGAGTCTATTCGGTGAACCGAGTGCCAGGTTGGGGGCCACTTAGCAAAAGGTACAGGACACACCAAGCACAGCCACTGCTTGTTTGGGATTTGTGGACTTTTCAGAGATTTTAGGGAAGACCACAGTGTGGGGCCAAGACCAGCTGCTTGTGAGTAATAGCCGCTGCAAGAGGTTAGGGCCTGTACATGAATTGGGTGGGGCAGATTCTCAGGGAATCACTAGGTGGGAGCCAGTTTGATGGAGACTCAGATTTGGCTCCTGCTTTCACTTGCGGGCTCTGTGGGGGGGAGAGCTCAACAAAGGAACCAAAATGGTGGAGAGAGCTGCCTCTCCAACCCTTGCCCTGAAGCCAGACAAGACAGTTCAGTTCTGCGCCATCCCTAGCACTGTTCAAGCTGCTGCCCGGCGCTGGAGCTCAGAGTGAGTGCATCCTTCAGCATGTCAGCAAGTCCATGCTCGGGCCCTTTAACAGGATCACCTGGGACTCCTACAGCCCTCCGTCTCACCTGGGCAGAATCCCCCACTATTTTCACAGCCAATTGCTATGGGGGCTCCTCTTCCCCGCACTGGTGCTTCAGGCTGGGGAGTCTGGTGTGGGGTTGGGATCCCTCACTCCTCAATGGAGACCTTTAAAGCTGAGATATTCCTTCCTCTTCTTACCTGCCATATGTAGGTGTGGAATCAGCCTGTTTTGTGACTCTGTCCCTCCTGCCAGTCTCTATGTGGCTTTTTCTTTATATCCTTAGTTTATAAGAATTCTGTTCAGCCATTCTTCAGGTAGTTCTCCAGGGTGGTTTTTCTATAATTTAGTTGTAATTTTGATGCCATCATTGGAGGAGGCAAGTACAGCTTTTAACGACTCTTCTATCTTGACCTTCAGAAGTCTCTAAAGATGTGATTCTTTTTTTTTTTTTAATATTTATTTTTATTGTTTTTGACGAGAGAGAGAGAGAGAGAGAGAGAGAGAGAGAGAGAGAGAGAGAAAGAAATACCGAGACAGAGAGAGAACTGAACTGGGGGAACTCCCCAGTTCAGCACATGGGTCCGCACGGGCCGGGGCCGGGATTCGATCCTTGGTCCCCAGGGCTGCGAAGTGAGCGCTTAACCCACTGAGCCATCCCGGCTTCCCCAAGATGTGTTTCTTATTGTTCCTTTTTCTTTGCTCCACCAAGAATTGAATCTAGTTACCAAAAAGTCATTTACCTAAGCCAACCTGAGGTCATAAAATCTTATTATTCTTTAAATGAAAATCTCATTGCTTTGCCTTTTTCATGGTCAATGATTCAACAAAAGTGAGTCTTTTTTAAAGCACTTAAATTTTAACTAGAGATATTTTGTTTCTCCTCAACTTCCCCTCCATTTTTTGAATAATCTATCCTTTGTTCAGCAGATAATCTATAAATAGATTGCCTGACCTTTTCATTTTTTTTTTATTGTTAAATTTATTGGGGTGACATTGGTTGGCAATATAGTTTCCAGGTGTCCAACTCTACATTACATCGTCTATGCATTGCATTATGTGCTAACCCCCAGAATCAGCTCTCTTTCCATCACCACATGTCTGGTGCCCACTCCCAAATCGCCCCCCTCCCCCCTTACTCTCAGGTAACCACCAAACTATTGAGTGTGTCCATAAGTGTTTGTTTCTTTGTTACTTTCAGTTTTATATTCCACCGTAAGTGAGGTCATATGTTGCTTGATTCTTTCAGTCTGACTTATTTTGCTTAATAAGATGTTTTCAAGGACCATCCATGTTGTAACATATTGCTGTATTTCATCTTTTCTTATTGCTGAGTAGTATTCCATTGTGTAAATGTACCACATCTTCTTTATCCAGTCATCTACCAGAGGACACTTTGGTTGATTCCATGACTTGGCCACCGTGAACAGTGCTGCGATGAACATTCGGGTACAGATACCTTTGTAGATTGAGGTTTTCAGGTTATTTTGGGTAGATGCCCAGGAGAGGGGTTGCTGGGTCCTATGGCAATTGCATTCCTAGTTTTTTGAGGAATCTCCATACTGCCTTCCATAGTGGTTGTACCAGTTTACATTCCCACCAGCTGTGTATGAGGGTTCCTTTTTTCTCCTCAGTCTCTCCAGCATTTGTTGTTCCTTGTCTTGTTGACGGTAGCCATTCTAACAGGTGTAAGATGATAGCTCATTGTGGTTTTTATTTGCCTCTCTCTAATTGCTAGGTTACAATGCTGATCATAAATTGAAATGTCAAAAGATTTTTTTCTGGAATAAATTCTTTATTTGATTTAATAAGTCATTCTGTACAGTGTGAGATACAATTATGGGTAAACAAGTGCTAGCATTTCTGTTGAGAGGTTTATACACACAGTAATCCCCCGATATCCTCGGGGGGATGTGTTCCAAGATCCCCAGTGGATTTCTGAACTATATATACAGGGCTATCTGGGAAATACCCAGCCATAAATGCTTCTGTTTTTCATATTACATAGCTGGATACTTTCTGAACAGTGTGTGTGTGTGTGTGTTAGCAATCCCATTATGTACTGTTTTTTTCCTATACATACATACATACATACATACCTTTTCACTTAAATGAAGCACTTTATGACCTCTCTTTGACATATCTGAATTGCCAGCATTACTACTCTTGTGTTTGGGGAACATTATTAAGTAAAGTAAGGGTTATTTGAACACAATCACTGCAATACCATGGCAGTCCATCTGATAACCAAGATGGCTACTAAGTGACTAATGGCAAGAGCGTATACAGCACGGAGGCTCTGTACAAAGGGATGATTCATGTCCCAGGTGGGACAGTGAGGGATGGTGCAAGATTTCATCACACTACTCAGGCGTGCAATTTAAAACTTATGAATTGTTTACTTCTGGAATTTTCCATTTAACATTTTTCAGACAGTGGTTGACTGCAGGTAACTGAAATTGTGGCAAACAAAACCATGGCCAAGGGGAGAGTGCTGTCATTGGTTTTAGTCATTATTTGCTTGAGCATCAACTGTATACGGTACCAAATTGGGCGAGGCCTACCAGGACATTCTTTGAGTTAATCAAATATTTTAATTGCTAGAATGTATCTGGGATACTATGCTAAGTAAGAAAACCCATGGTAAAAAAGGGTTTTATGTTTTTACAATCATCAGTATATTTTCTTAATCGGCTTTCAAAAAGTGTAAATGAGAGGACTTCACCTTTATTTGTACAGTTCTAACAAGACCTGGAAAAAGTCACAAAGTGAAATATTAAAGAATTAAAATTTTGAACCTGAAAATTTTAAACCATAGGAAGTTAAAAGTATGTATGGTACATATAACCAAAGATAGATTCATCTTTATTTTAAAAGTTAACAACTTAAAAAGTATGTATGTATGTGAATAAAAATTGGATGAAAGTACAGAAAACTGTATTTTTTGATGGTGGTCAGATTACATATAACTTTTCCATAAGTCTTCAGTTGAATTTGTTGTTTTTAGTTGTTTATTAAGAAACAAGTTTGTTAAGAAAATGCCCATATGACTTATATGATTTTATTCTGGAGAACACTTCCCTTGGATACTGGATAATCTCCAGAAATATAGATTCCAACGCAGTACTTTAAGAAGCACAGACATTTGATGTTTATGGCATACAGGTATAGGGCTAAGTCTGTTGCTATAGGTTTTTCTTTCTCATATATTTTTAACAATTGATAGTTTTGTAAGCTTTCTTAGAATTAAAGACAGAGGATGAAATTAAAACAATACTATTCAAAAATTAATATAAAAATAATTTTACATAACTCACAGAGACCAAATAGACATTTTACAGTGTTAGTAAAATACTCCTCTGAATCCATAATGGTCAGTACAAACGCCCTAGCCAGTCCCAATTGATAGGAGCATTATGGATTTTAGTTGGAAAATTTTCCCTGTGTTTGATTTAGAATGATCACTTGCTTTTCAGGAACAGGCCAGTAATTAGAATTGTTGTCTTCAGAATGCATACACTCATGTAGCAGTTGGGATGTAGGGACTTCACATATATGTATATGTTTCACTTGACTTCCTGTCCACATTTATCTGTTGTGACAACATCTACAGATTTAGAGGTGAGTAAGGGGAAAGGGACTGTTGCACGGGGGACTGGATGTGTGGAGTGGAAAACAGAGGCAGGATATCCTCTTTCGGAATTTCAAGAAGGTCCCGTTCCACCACAAAGGTTTTTTTGTTTTGTTTTTGTTGTTTTTTTTTGGTGGGGGTAGTGGTATGGTATTCTGAAAGCCCTCTTATTAGATGGGGGAAGACATACCATCTTTTCCTTTTCTGCTTGCCTTCTTCATTCCAGATCCACCCCTTCTTCGCTCTAGTTTAAATGCCACCGATTATGTATTTAAAGTAGAATACTGAAATGTGAATTTCTGTGGTGAAGTGTGGGATGTCCTAATGAGGTCCCTGAAAACCCAAAACCAATGCCTGTACTTCGAACTCAAGGTTTATATTCAGAAAACAGTGTGGATCCTGTATTTTTAAAATGCTGTAAACATGTTTGTGTGGTTATTTTTAGCTTTTACAGACTTTAGTGAACTTCCAAGTTGGCAAGGCAGACACAGTCAGTTGTCTGTTACCTCAGATGCCAGCACTTTGTAAATGACTGATTGTCTCTCAGGGCTTCTGACGTGTTTAGAGCAGATATTAATAAGTGTGTAAGTTATCTAGTGTCAGCCATATGCTGTGTATCTATACATTATCACATATACTATACATATATATGTCTTTTTTAGCTTTTATGAACTGTATAACTTGGATAAAACTTAGCCTAGAGTTCAGGATGAGTTGGGTTCTGCCAAATAGCACTGTTATTCTTCTGGCAGAAATAGCTCGTCATTTTCTCTTTTCCCCAACCCTGCTCTCCTATCCCTCAAGCATTAAATCATGCACACACAAATCCTTATAGTCGCGATTATACAGTCCATTGTATCTACTTCCTGTTGGTCAAAGGTTATAAGGCTTGAGTGGTGTAGAAGGAGATGGAAAGTTGACAGGAAAAAGAGAGCTGGCCTCACCTTAGGACTAACCACACTATAGAGTGGACAAGAGAGCACTAGATGTATTAAAAACAAAGAGGTAAATGGTCAACAGCTTTTCTGGTATGATGAGCTTATTATCTGTGTTACATGATTGAAAAAAGCATTTTCCTCCAAAGATTCATGTTTTACAGAAGACTGATCCTCCCATCTGTCCTGGAGGTGAAGAGTTAGCAGCAGCACCTGTCTTCCACATTCGTGGCAGAGATCTTGATGGCATTATCTGGAGTGATCTTTGTATTGTGTTCAACTTTGGACTCAGTTTGCCTCTTTGGATGAGGTTATCTTTCCGTGCATCTTGAACTTAATGTGTTTTATAGTCAGTAACTCAAGAATGTATCATTTATCTCTTTGGAAGTATGTCTTTCTAAGGAAACCTTTCATTGCCACGTACCTTCTGTTCTGAAAGTTTTAGACTGAGTTTTATGTTTGGAAGAAAATACTAAGCATTATTTTGGTTTATTGCATATAAATATAATTATGGAAATTTGAAATTTGTTTTTGTAACACTTCAGTGCTTTTCCTTTAGTTCCTATATGTGTCAGTGTTGTTTTTGAACTGTGATCCAGATCTCAGTGTCTCAGTGTTCTAATTGATTGTAAATTGTGAATGTTCAATAAGAAATGTAAAGCAGAAAATGAATGTCTTTGTATGTTTTGCTGGAAACTCAAAATACTAGCTCCCCTCTAGAGTTATTTTAGTATTATGCTTTCTTTTTTAAGTCTCTAAGCAAGTATGTTCTTTTTCAAAAATTAATAATCCCAACAACATAAGTAACATGCCTTTGTGGGCAAAGAAAATTTGTGGAACACAGTGAAATCAGAAAATAGGTTCATATAACTGTTAGCATCTCGGGCACAGCAGCTTACACCATTTAAACATTAATTTTATTTTATATTTTATTGTCATTTAAAGCTCCAGTTCTTTAACAATTGGTATTGTTTCTCCCTCAAGTCAAGAAAATGGCCTTTATAATTGCACTGTTTACGTGATTGCTCTAGCCATATGTGACTAAATTTAATTAGAAAACCAATTCCAGCCACTTTTCAGGTTCTCTATAGCTATGTGTGGCTAGTGGCTACTGTGATGGTTGGCACAGTGATTTCTGTCATTGCAGAAAGTTCTGTTTGACAGTACTCCTCTAAAACTGCAATTAAAATTCACAGCTATGCTGGAAAATCTTGTGACTTTAATTTGAGATGTGATACCAACTTTCTATCACTTACACAAAAAAGTATTTAAGTAAAGTTCTCATATCTTGTTCTTTAGTTAAACATGTACCTTGATACCATACTTTATAGCACATGGCATTTTTGTCCTTTCTCTCTAATGACATTACATTCTACCCTCAGAGCCTGGAATGTCATCACACGCACACAATGCTGAAATGTATACAGTATATATCTGAATATGTATCTGTCAAAATCTATATAGAGAGAAAAGGACTGTCTGGAATTTATCTAGTCAAGTAACTGTTCTCTTTGTATTGAAAATGGCTCAATATTTTTCCAGACAGCTCTCATTTATAACTATGTATGTATATATAAATAAATATACTAACATAAATAATTTTTATAATTAAAGTACATAGACTCATAATACTGTAGGCACTGCCTGAAGTAATAGGTTCCTAACAGTAGCATGTTGGCATGGTTTCATGTAAAACTGTACCTTGATTCAGTTTCACTTTTTGTTCACTGAGCCCTGTGGAAGTGGAGATTTGATAGGATTATGGCTGAACTCTTCCAGCAGTAAGTTGGCTTGGCATATCATCCATTTATTTACATGAAGACTAAGTCAGTCAAGAACAGAGACAGCATCATCAGGGTCACCAGAAGACATTCAGTTGTTCATTTATCAGGTAACACACACACCTTTAAGCCACCAAGTGCTTGTAGGCTCTACCCTGGGCTGGGCCCTTAAAGAGGAATAATATGGGGTCCTGAGGGAGGAAAGCTGACAGTACCAGGAAGTGACTGACACAAAGCAGAGAGTACTCTAATGCTAGAGATGTATGGAACGTGCTGTGGACACTGGAGCCCTCAGCTTGACCCCCGCCCAGGTGGCAGGGGAACCAGAAAAGGTAGAAAGGAGGGTGTGGCCAGCTCCACAGCACATTCCACGGACGCCAAGTGGAAAAGGTTCGTTCTTTGCCAGGATCTCTCAATGTTTTGGAAATTTTGCAAATGGTGGGGAAATTTTTTTTTTTTTAGACTATCCCTCAAAAGTGTCTTTTTAATGAATGGGTAAGACTCCTTTATGGAGATGTATCACAATTTATTTACTCAGTTCCTTGCTGTCACTCATCCGCCTGGTTTGCTGGAAACTGAGGGTTTTCCCAGGGAAACTGTCAATGTTAAAACCAGGACAGTCCTGGGACAATTGGGATGATTGGTCGCCCTACCTGCCATTGAATGTTGAGACTGTGTTAAGTATTTACTAATATAAACAACACTGAGCTGAGTATGTTGATGCCTACATATTTAGTTGCATTTTGCATTTTTTTAGGTGACATTCCTGGAAATGGAATTGATGGCTCAGTGACTCTGGGCATGTTGGACCTCACCATAAATTGCACAGCCTTTTCCTGTGCTGTTTTCTAGATTGGTAGGAATCCGCCTGGACGTTGATGCCACCTCTTCATCCTCGGGCTCAGAAGGAGATAGATACGCAGAAGACAGAGCCAGTACTTACTTGCTCTGTCACTCATGGCAGCTCCCATTCTAAAATGTTAACTGGCCAGAGGGTATGTGACTCCAGCTACCCTTTGTCTAGGTCCAAGGCAGCCAGAAGCCAATTCCAAAAGATGGAGTGCACCCCCTGAGCCCATTTTCCTCCGACCACAAGCTGATGTGAGCTCACTGACTCTTACCGTGCATGGAAGTAGGGAAAGGGTGTGTATTAGATGAAACCCAGTACAGATTCAGCTGTACGTCACCCCAAGCCTCCATCCCGTCACACAGAACCTGGAAGCCAGGGCCCTACCTCCCTTCATTCAGCCTCCTCCTGGTCTGGGCAAGGAAGCCCAAAGTCCCAGAGTTAGTGTCCCCATAGCCCTGACCATTAGGAGTTTGGATGAAATGTGAACTAGTATTTACAAGTAAAAATTCACTCGACCTGCCCCACAGTGCATCTAGGCTTTGTTTTGCATTATTTTTGGTGTCGTCTTTTGTTTATATTGCCAAGCTAAAGTTAGCACAGATAGCACTAGGCTAGAAAATGGTGACAATAGTCTGAAAACAGGAAATTTTAGGCTTGTGTGTGTTTGGAACAGATGATCATAATGATAGAGCCAGTGGAGTGGAAACTTCCACCAAGCCTGTTTTTTCCTTATTTTGCTCTGTGAGAAAAGATGGTGCTTCCTGGAAAACAACTCAAGTATTTTAAAGCAAATGGTTTTCTTTTGTCCCCACTTCATGATCATTTGTTTTTCTTTATATATTTACCCTGGTAGTATTATAATGGAAAGTCAATATTTTTAATAGGCAATTCCCAAAGTTTTGATTTTTATTTATATATCTCAGTAACATTTACTAACATGCTTTGTCAAGAAAATTAAAATAGTTTGAGTATTATAACCACTGGACTTTGTGGGAAGAAGAGGAGAAATTTGTTCCTCTATTTTAAGTGCTCCCAACTTTCCTTTTTCTTAACCCCCAAAATTCCAGTCTTTGAAACAAAGTAGTTATCCTTTATTTGTCTGAACCATTTCCTGACTAAGACTCCTTCCAGATGTATCCTGGAATTCTATATTTAAAAGAAAGGTTAAATTCATTCGTTAGTTGCAGAGTAAGAAGAGTATGCATTTCCATCCATAAACTTTTGGGGGCTACATCATTCTTAGACTTAAAAAAATTAAAAGACATTTTTAGAATATTGTTAGACATAAGCTTTTAGAACATGTAATTTTTTTTAAATTTTAATTATAAGCACAATAAATTGAAACTCCATGAAAGATCAGACTATAACATATATGAAGTAAAAATATGAAACTTGTTAAACTCTCCTTTTCCTATTCCTGGAATTACCACATTTAACACTTCCACTATGTCTCTGTCTCCTTCCAGAACTGTTTCTCTACATATAGTTTGTGTGTGCTGTGTGTATATAAAAACACAACCATTTCAGACAAGTGGAATCCTATATGTACAATTCTGAAAATTGCTTTTTTTCATTTATCAAATGTGTGCATTTTTTAATATACATATAGTTCAGTCTTGCTTTTTAAAGGTTTTACCTCGACTTATTATTGTCCAGATGTCTTGTAATTTT
>PVKE010033408.1:0-17948 GCA_004027555.1 Craseonycteris thonglongyai
GATTTATTTTTATTGTTTTTGACAGAGAGAGAGAGAGAGAGAGATACAGAGACAGAGAGAAGGGGTGGTGGTGGGAGGAGGGGGGAGAACAGTCTCCATAGTTGCACATCATCAGTTTTTCCACATAGTTTCATTCCACAGGTGGGTGTGGGGCTGCACAGGGCAGGAACTGGGCCGGGGTCTCACCCTGGTTAGAACTGAACTGGGGGCATTTCCCAATTCTGCACGGGCTGGGGCCGGGATTCGATCCTTGGTCCCCGGTGCTGCAAAGTGAGCGCTTAACCCACTGAGCCATCCTGGTTTCCCTGTCATTTGTATTTTTAATGCATCTTTTTATCATTTCTTCTCAGGAACATATACTGTCATCAGGGCATATTGATATTAATCATAGTCTTATTTTCTACCTTTCTGATAAATAATGCAATTTAAATCTTTCAGCTTAAAACACTTATTATGGAATTTAAAAGTTTTCTGTACTTGTACTTGTTCTTTCCATACAAGGCAAACTTGAATAGTCTGCTGATCCTCTAGAATTTTTAATTAGAGAAAAATGAAACCCTTCATTTGTTTCAGGCATGTGTGGAATTTCTGCTGCTGAATTAACTGGTATTTTACTGTTTCTTATATAGAGTGGGAAACCACCCATCAGTGATATGTTCACAGACCTGAAAGATGGAAGGAAACTACTGGATCTTCTAGAAGGTCTCACAGGAACATCACTGGTGAGAGAATGTTTGCAAACCAGCCTGATGGATTGCCTCCCTCTGATTGTTATTGATGCCCGAAGATCCACTGTGGGTACTTACAGTGTAAAGGCTGAAATTACAATATTAAAAAAATGCGTCTTAATGAATTCTGTGATAAAGCAATATTTAGGCGTTCTTGAAGGCTCCATTTTTTATCAAAGCTAAAATTATCTTAAATATTTATTACTCTCAGACAGTGCAGGAGAGAGAATTACAAAGAATGGATATGCAAAGAGGGCATACTGTTTTGAATAGTAGAGTATAGAGATGAACAGCATTAAATGTTATGTAACAAAGATTAAAACACGGTTATTAAAAACTATGGCCTTTAATTTTATTCAGCTTTTCAGTGTCATCTTTGTGTTTCTTCATCAGATCCCATGCTATTACTTTATGTGCAAGGTACTGTACACTCACACAGAAATAGCTCTGCTAAGGAAGAGAATGCATTTTACTGGGTACAGACTTTGACACTAGAGGTAGAATTACATAAAAGGTAGAGAGAGATACACTCCTGAAGACAAATCCCTTTCTTGCCAAAGTGTGGGTTGTTACACTCTCCCTTTTGCATTCCAGATGGTGGGTAGACGCTGTTGGAGAGGCTGATGCCTCTCTCAGATAAGATTCTCTGGCTATTGGGGCAGAAAGAAGTTCCCCAGATCACCTTTCCGTAGGTGGCCATTCCTGCCTTCTCAGTGGGCCCTTGTAATGCTAGCTGCGACCTGGGATGGTACCTGTGAATGCCCCCTGCTCTGTCCACGCTAGTGCACTTGGAGGGGACATGATTTCTAAGTCTCTCAGCATCCAGACCAATTTAGATGAAAAAAAGAAGCTTTGCCCTCAAATTTGCATATTAGCATCACCAGGGAAATCTGAAAATTGCAAATATGAACGATACCCCATACTTACTCATTACCTTTGCGGGTGGGGTCAGACAGAGGCACTGGGGTTTTTGGAAGCTCCCTTGGAAGTTCCAGCATGCAGACAAGCCTGGGAACTAGTATGTTAAGATGTTGGTTAGGGAGTTTGCATTTGGTCAATACTGGCCCGAGAAAGCAGCCGTAGCTGCTGGCACTAGTGGGGCTCTATGAGCTGAGCTGGGATTCTCTGGCCGTCTCAGGATCATGTTTGTCGGGATGTGGGGAGACTGTCTCATTTGATTTTGTGTTTTGTTTCCAGCCAAAAGAACGTGGTTCTACAAGAGTACATGCTTTAAATAATGTCAACAGAGTGCTGCAGGTTTTACATCAGAACAGTGTAAGTTTGTCATGGTACTCTGGGGGTGTGGGGGGAGGGATGTCTGTGGAGCCATCAGGATTAGTCATTGAATAACCTGCCACCTGCTCTGTGCATTGGTGTTGACTCATTCTCGGAAACATTTTTCTTATGAGAAGTATTGAGCCTTTTCTATGAGTGAAAGGAAAGGTATCAAGCTTTCTTGCTCTAATGTATAAGTAATGCATTTTTGAGATTTAGGCTTACCTGATTCTCTAAAATGAAATTTTTCTTATGCACTTTTGTTGTTGTCCAAATGTGCTAAAACAAAAACCTGGACTTGTGTGAAGAAATGCTCTTAAAAATGATGTTTCCATTTTTGTAGGTGGATTTAGTGAATATCGGAGGAACTGACATCGTAGATGGAAATCACAAACTGACTCTGGGGTTGCTTTGGAGCATCATTTTGCACTGGCAGGTGGGAAATTGAAAATGCATCATTTGTGAATTAGTTTTTTAGGGTTGCAATCACAAAGTACCACAAACTCAGTGGCTTCAACAACAGAAATTTACTTTTTCACAATTCTGAAGTTATCTGCAATCAAGATGTCAGCATGTTGGGTTCTTCTGAGGCCTCTCTCCTTGGCTTGTAGATGGCTGTCTTCTCTCTGACCTCACATGGTCTTTCCTCTGTGTGCATCCATGTCCTAGTCTATGCTTCTTATACCAAATACCAGTCAGACTGCATTAGCCCCTCTCCCCAATATGGTCTCAGTTTACCTTAATTACCTCTTTAAAGACCCTGTCTCCAAATACATTCACATTATGAGGTACTGGATGTTAGCACTTCAAAATATAAATTTTGGGGGATTACAATTCAGCTCATAACAATTTGGATTGGAAGAGACTGACTGCTCTATTTTTCTGGCACAGAAAAGTAGTGTCTTTTTAAAAAATATTAAATTTGGGGAAGCTGGGGTGGCTCTGTGGGTTAAGCGCTCACTTTGCAGTGCCAGGGACCAGGGATCGTATCCCGGCCCCGGCCCGTGTGGAACCATATGCTGAACTGGGAGCTCCCCCAGTTCAGTTCTCTCTCTGTCTCTGTATCTCTCTCTCTCTCTCTCTCTCTCTCTCTCTCTCTCTGTCAAAAATAAATAAATAAATAAATAATATTAAATTTAAAAATTGACATTATTTCAATTGTGAAAATAGTTCGTAAAAAAAAAAAGGGAAGCCAAGATGGCTCAGTGGGTTAAGCGCTCACTTTGCAGCGCCGGGGACCGAGGATCGAATCCCGGCCCCGGCCTGTGCGGACCCATATGCTGAACTGGGGAGTTTCCCCAGTTCAGTTCTCTCTCTGTCTCTCTGTCTCTCTGTCTCTCTCTGTCAAAAGCAAACAAACAAAAAACAAAATAGTTCAAAGAATTCCCATGTACCTTTGAGTCAGGGTCCGCAAATGATAGTTTTCGATATTTCTGTGTTATTTATTTCTCTTTGCCTACATACACCAATGTGTATTTTCTAAAAACAAATCATTCTCTTAACAACAAAGAATTCTCTTTTTTTTTTGTTAAATTTATTGGGATGACATTAACTGATATTAATTACATTGTTTTCAGGTGTACAATTCTACATTACATTGTCTATATATTGCATTTTTGAGGAATACTAGACAGGTATTTTGTAGACTGTCTCTTCATGTGGGTTTGGCTGATATTTTCTCAGATTAGATTCAGGTTACTCATTTTGGCAGGGACAACACAAAAGTTGACACTAAATTCTTAGTGCCCCACATCAGGAAGCACGTGCTGTCCATTAGGTTTTTTCTGGCAGTGTTGACTTTCATCATTTGGGTAATGTGGTAGCTACAGGTATCTCCACTATAAGGGGACTTTGTTATTAAAAAGTATCTGATGGGATATACTTTGAAACTGTGTAAATATCCAACTTCTTATCAGATGTTTATTCATTAGTTTTAAGATTCATTCATAATTCTTTCCTAATCAATTATTATCATGATGCTTGGCAAATAATGATTTTCTAATTTCAACATTTCTTGTATAGTTTATTATTTGGCTTTCTGTTTATAAGGAAGAGATTTCCTGTGTCTCTTGTTTATCTGTCTATCTCTGTATATCATCTCTCTATCATCTATATCTATGTATCTGTGTATCTTGCTATGTATCTATCATCTATCCATTCATCTGTCCACCTACATCAGTGTACACTGAAGGAGTTTTACTTATTTAATTGTAATTTTTTTTTTTACCATTCATTTAGATCCACCTTAAATCAGCTCTTGTGCCCTTTTGATATGTCCACATCATTCTTTGAGCACTTACTTAAAACACATGTATTACTTTAGACTAATAATGTAAAATACTAGTTATTGATTATATTTGTTACTGCCATTAGAATGGCTACTTCATTTTTATTTATTTATTAAAATTCTTTTTATTGTTAAATTTATTGGGGGTGACATTGGTTGGTAAAAATTACATAGGTTTCAGGTGTACAATTCTGCATTACATTGTCTGTGTTGTATTGTGTGCTCAGCACACAGAGTCAGTACTTCATTCTTTGATTTTATAGTTAGTCAAAAGTTCTTTACATCCTCATTTTGTAGAAAATAAACACTAAGTTTTCTTCCTATTAAAAGGTCTTTGTAAATGTATAGTATTAAAATATTACCTTTTTAGTGACTGTGAAAGTAATGTTCATTGTAACCAAATCTAAGTATTGCTGAAGATATAGAAAATACCATAATGTGCACAGGTGATGTAAAAATCACCTCCAAATCCTAGCACCCCAAATTCATCCCTGTTAGAAATACATTTATGATTCTAATATTTATAGGCAAATTTGAAATGAAGTAGATACTAATGACCTTTTCTGTCATGGTTAACTACTGTAATAGGCTTGATTGCTGTAACTGCTTTAAGGTACAGGCCTGTGTGGTTTCTCTTAAACAGGTCAAAGATGTCATGAAGGATGTCATGTCAGACCTGCAACAAACCAACAGCGAGAAGATCCTGCTGAGCTGGGTGCGCCAGTCCACCAGGCCGTACAGCCAGGTCAACGTCCTCAACTTCACCACGAGCTGGACCGATGGGCTTGCCTTCAATGCCGTCCTCCACCGACATAAGTGAGACATGACCCTGCTCAGACATGGGCTTTCCAAAGCAGTGTCTCCTTTCTGCTCCTACCTTACCGCTTCTTCCTAAAGTCCTTTCCCCTCTACCAGCCCTCCCCTCTGTGCCCACGTTCACCAAAACATTAAGAAAACTAATGGCACAGAAGAAAACTACTCATCAGGTCTTTATTTCCATAGGACTTAATGGCATAATGCCACATCTGTGGTTCCTTCTACATATTTATAAGTTAGAAAATGTAAAATGATTCGCATAGCTCAATCCCACTCATTCTGCACTAACCAGTAATGTATACAAAGAGTTGTGTTAGTTTTCATTCTCATACCAAAAGGAAAATTCTATAAATTTAATGAAATCCCAATTAAATATAGAAAATGAAATTTTAAATGAAACGTGTAAACAGATTCCAACTATATGAAAGACCAAAGGTCCAAGAAGAGCCAATACACTCATGAAGAAGAAGAACCAGGATGAAGTATTTCTGAGACAGAAACTAAAACTAATTATGAAGCTGTATTAATTAAGACTATGTACTGCTATAAGTATACTAATGTAATTATAGGCTGACCCATATGAAGTTACTAATATTGGACTCTACTTGCATAGTTCAACCGAACAGAATAAAGAGCTCAGAAATACCTCTATATGACATACCATTGAATCAATATTGCAGATTAATAGATTATGATATGGCATGACTGGTTACCCATATGTAAATAATTGAATTGAATCCTTATATCATCATACCCACAAATAAATTTCAGATGCATCATGGATTTAAATGTGAAAGGCAAAATTTATTATTGTTTTATTACTATTTTAAGTTATTTATTGTATCAAGTTTTGTTTTCCATATGCTCTTTGCTGGTGTATTAAAACACAGTTGACTTTTCTACACTTAGATCTAGAAACTTATTAAATTTTTACAAATATTAAATTTGTTTCAGTAGATAAAGGAATTATTTTTGATGGACTATCCATGAATTGTGTTTTTTCTCTTCTGATTTCCTTTTCCTTCATGTGTGCCTTGTCCTTCAATACCATATTGATTTGAATTGGTGATAGCAGAAAATTTTGTTCTCGATAATGAAGGAGGGGTTTTAATATTTTACCATAAAAATGATATTTATTGTAGCTTTTTTGATATACTTTTTATTTGGTTAAACAATCCCCATACCCTATCCTTTTCATTTCTCTTTTATTCAAGAAAACTTAAATTTTAGCCCAAACTTTTTTTTTGTCAATTACTTACCCAGTTCATTGAGTTTGCGTAGATGCCTTCTCTGTGCTAGGCACAGGATGTACACAGAGAACAAAATGGGCAGAAATCTCTGCCTGCTTAGTGTTTATGTTCAGAGGCAGGCAGACAATAAAAAATAATTTAAAAAAAAGAAAATGTAAGTTGTAATAAAGAAATGGTAAGCATACTGAAGAAGAATCTGTCTGGCAACAGGGGAGGAGGTACCGGGCATGTGGGAGGCCAGTGGGTGTAGTAGTGTGAGTAGGGGGAGTCATATGAGATAAAGTCAGAGAGGGAACTGGGGAGTGGAGGAGGCAGATCCCAGAAGGTGGATGGGTCTAAGATGCAAGAACAAATGAAATGCAAAAAAAAAGATCAGCTTTTAGGTTAGTCAAAGCAACAATAATATTTAATTTGTGGGATTAAAAGAAAGTCAAGATAGATATCAAATACTAGATGATAAGTATATGGAGGGAGAGTGACTGGAAGGAAATTCTTTCAGGGCCTTTGTTTTAGGAATATCCTGTGACCAGATTAAAACTGGGTATTTTATTCTGCTAATCTTGGCCTTTTAATGGGAGCATTAGCCTATTAACGTTGATTGTGATAATTGATGTATTTGGGTTCATTTTGACCAACTATTTTGAGGGCTTTTCATTTATCTTAACCTTTTCTGTATTTTATTTTTCTTTGTTACCTTACATTGATAGGTTCCTCCCTGACACCCCCTCCCTTTTTTTTCTTTTACTATTTAGGAAATATTATATATGATTTCTAGTCTTTTAGTGGTTATTCCAGAAATTTTAACAGACGTATTTAACCAACGCAAGAACCTATGAATGCTTTATCTGTTGTTTTCGTATTTATAAATTACTTTAAGCTGTAATTACTTTAAGCTGACAAGCCTTTGAGATATAAAATTAAATTTTTTATTTAAGCTCACAAAATAAAACCTAAAACTGAAAAATGTATTAGACTATAATAATGACCACTTTGTTTCCATATATTTCATCTTCCTTGTTGTTTTGTTTGCATGGTCCTATTTCAGACCTGATCTCTTCAGCTGGGATAGAGTTGTGAAAATGTCGCCGATTGAGAGACTTGAACATGCCTTTAGCAAGGCTCAGACGTATTTGGGCATTGAAAAGCTGTTAGATCCTGAAGGTATTGTTCAGTGTTTACTTTCAACCTTGATTTTACTTTACGATTTTGAATACTTGAAAAGCAGTGTTTTCTCTTTTTAGAAGGAATCATGAGAATTGAGTAGTGTTATTCCTTTGAAGCATGGTGTAAGCCATTAGTTATTAATACTTCTGTACTTAATTTATAGGATCCTTTAGGAGGAAATTTAATTATGTCATTAGAGAACACTTATTTGATACCAGTATAAGATTTAAAGTTTTAGGAAAACATAGTTATTAGATAAACAATTCAGGATTTGGCTTATTTCATTAAAATGCATTTTTATTGGAGTTGTTTGCTATGATGTGAACATTTTAGTTAACAGATGTTGTGGAGTTGAGTTCTAGACACGCTTTCAGAATATAAATAAAATCTGTGTCATTATCTTAAATGGCAGCTTGTCTTTGAGCATTTGGGGTAACTTTTTAGGGAAGAATTTTAAGAAATAGGACACTGAACAAAAATAAGTAGCTGTCTTTGCCTTTGTCTCATATATGAAATCGAAACTTACTGAGCTATGGTATTGCCCAGGTTATGTAATTGTGTTGTTTATGGGTACTAAGGATAGTTATTTCATAGCTAGTATTGAGCAGTTCATGTATTTTGGACACCTCATTTAAGCTGGTCCTTATTTTCTTCCACTTTTAGATGTTGCTGTTCAGCTTCCTGACAAGAAATCCATAATTATGTATTTAACATCTTTGTTCGAGGTGCTCCCTCAGCAAGTCAGTATAGATGCTATTCGTGAAGTAGAGACGCTCCCAAGGAAATACAAGAAAGAATGCGAAGAAGGAGAAATTAATATACAGGTACAGGTGCATTGCTATTGAAATGTTTGGCTTGTCATGTTTGTTTTCTCTTAGGTACTAGATAAAAATACTATCAGAGGATTGCTTTCTTGCCTGAGAACATCTTGGTGTGTCAGCTTATATAGGCCTCGGAAGTTCAGTTAATTAGTTACACACTGCCACGTGTCACAGGTATGTATAATGGAAAACCATAATTCAGTTGATTTGTGTAGAAGGAAAATATATTATTTTATATAGTAAGGCTGGAGTTAGGATCCAGGGCTGTGATCATGCATGCATGATCACATGTTGCATGGCATGCTTAAGAAGTGATGTTTTTCTATCACTTGGTCACCATCTTTTATCACTGTCGTCATGTGCTGAAGATAGTTTTTCTTGTATCAGCCTAACTTTGTTCTAAGTGCTGATTTTTTTTTTTTTTTGCCTCTAATTGAAGGATTTTTGACCATTATGTGTTTATAGGGGCTATCAGAATACAGGGTTTATATTCCCTTTTATTTAGGAGGAATAATTGACAATATGTTATTAATACTTGGTGAGTTTTTCACTTGAAGACTTATAAGGGTTTTACTCATTATGATAAAAATGAGTTTTTCTTTCTTTCAGCCCCCCCCACACCCCAGAAGATATAAATAAAGTCATGAACTTTTCTTCATGAATTATCCTGCATTGAATCAATTTATATTTTATGTTACTGTGTTTTAGTCTAACCCAGGGGTATCCAATCTTTTGGCTTCCCTGGGCCACATTGGGAGAAGAATTATCTTGGGCCACACGTAACAGACACTAACACTAATGACAGCTGATGAGCTAAAAAAAAAAAGGTTGCAAGAAAAATCTTATAATGTTTTAAGAAAGTGTATGAATTTGTGTTGGACTGCATTCAAAGCTGTCCTAGGCTGCATGATCGTTCATTCTCACTCAATAAGTTCATTTTAAAAAATGTTAGTTAATTCTTATATAATGATAATGGTCTTGAATTGCATGGCATCTTTTTCTTTCTCCAAGTTTCAGATAACTTAGCATTTCAGATTTTTTTTGGGGGGGTGGGGTAGTTGGTATCAATTGTTTGTATTGGTTCATTTAAAAATTAACATGATTTATAGAAAAAGAAAAACTTATTGAGGAAAGAAAGGGCATGAGGTGGGGCCAGATTGTGAACCTAGGGTAATTTTAGTAGTTTTGAAAACCAAGTGTTCCTGAGGAAAAGCTGCAATTGGTTATAATTGACTGAAAGACTGCTGAGAAGCATTTGCCTCTAGTAGTGTAGTTATTATCCTGTCTTAATGATGCACGTTTTTAAGTGGCTCAGATTATCTTCTGAGGTTGCATTTCTTTATTGGATTGGGTTCCTTTTGTTAGAAGGCTTGGATAGTTCACTTCTTTAGTTAAGGCCATTCTATCTTAAAAAGGAACATTTTATTTGCCTTTCATGATGGATGTGTAGACAAAATTTGCACTTCTGCTTAGGGCTCAGGGTGACATGATAAGAATTGCAGAATCCTGTTGCTGTTTGATTAAGAGCAAGTGTATTAACATTAACCTCTTCATTTGCATGTTCTCATTAGTGTCTTAGAGATTGAATTAAGTTAATTGAAGAGATGAATTTGGTCAAGTTTGAATCATCTACTCTGACGGAGCTTGCCATCTGCTACTTTGCAATGAACGCTAATAGCCAGCCTTCTTCTCTTGTTTTCTCCAAACGTGCTGTGGAGCATTGGGTGGTTAGCAGAGCAGCTCATTGCTGCATTTCTCTTTACATTAATCTCTCATTCTGAAGTTTCCTCTTGTGTTTTAATTATTACCTCCTGAACATCTGCATTTAGATAATTCCTTTCATCACCCTCCTTGCAGGTCTAGTGCTTATCTTAGCAACCTTTGGCTCACTAACTTTCCTAGTTCCCAGATATCTTCATTAGAGCCTAGAGGTTTGGTAATAAATGATCTCCAGGATTATTTTGACTCTATAGTTTCAGACTTTTAGGTCCAGAACTTAACTCAATTTCCCTTCTCTGTCTTTGGTACCATCTGTCTCCTGATGATCCAGTGTTATCTGTGTGCTCACTGAATCCTGTTTTTAACACCTGCATACAGTTTACTGGGTTTGTTTGTTTCTTCCTCTAAAATGTCTCCTGTGTGTGTTTTCTTTCTGTTCCAGCCTTCATGGTAATTAAAGACCTAATCTTCTCTTGTAGTTTACAAGATCCAGCCTACCTCCTCAATTCATCTCAGGCCACTGCACTGTGGTCACGGTGGACTTTTTCTCCTTCCCCCAGATTCTTGCACATGTGGGTTCCTCTCTGTGAAATGCTCCTCCACCCACTAATTGCATGGCAAACTTCCCATCTCTCCTCAGTCTCAATGGAACTTTTTCAGAAAAGTCTTCCCTGATTAACCTATTGAAATCCAACCCTACACACACTTACATGCTCACAATCACTCACTCAGTTTCTTGCTGTCACAGTATTTTTGGCAGCTATGTTAAGAATTTTAAATTGTATCTTAAGAGCATTGGGAAAGCAGTGAAAAGTTTTAAGGGGGGGAGGGGGAGTCTTGTGATTACATTTTCCAGAGATCCTTCTGTGTGAGAAGGGAACTGTAGAGGTAGGAGTGTTTGTGGCAACAGGAAATGACATCTCAGTTAGCAGGTTAGCAGGTTTTTGTAGTTGTTGAGGACAGACAATGGTGGCTGTGGAGATGGAATGGTCTGGATGGATTGGAGACACATTTTGAAGGTAGGAATTACTTACATATGAAATATGAGAGATAAAAGAAGGAAAAGTCAAGGCTGGCTTCCTGGTTTTTAGCTGAAGGAGGTGAGTGCATGAAGGAGCCGTTGACTGAAATGGGAAAGCCTGAGGAGGATCAAGTTTGGGGAAGGAATAAAAGGTAAATACAGACATAGGTTGCTGTGCCTCTGAGATGTTGAAGTGAAGATATTAAGGTGGTTGGACAGAGGAGTTAGGAGTTTAGAACCAAAAATATAAAGGTAACTGTCTGCCGGATATAGATGGTTCTTTAAATCCAATAGGAATGAATGAGTGCACACAGGCAAAGTATATAAAGAGATGGAAAAAGGGCCTGGAACGTAATTTTGAGGAAATTCATTAGTGACAGGTTGGCAAATGCTATTACACCCATTGGTGTGACTGAAGCACAGAGAGCTTCAAAAGGGTGGGGAGTGTCGTCAACCACATGTAATGCTACTAAGATAAGGTGACCAGACGTCCCGCTCTTGGAGGGACAGTCCCGATTTTTAACAATTTGTCCCGCGTCACTCAGCATTTTAAAAAAGTCCTGATTTTTGGAAAGAATGCACGACAAGCTAGGGAACGGCGGGAGATAGACCAAATTTTTAATCAAGAACTCCCCCCCCCCACAGTCAATGGTGTCCCGCTTTACCAATGTTAAAATCTGGTTGCCTTATACTAAGAGAAACAGGGTGACCAGATCTCTGAGTTTGCTTGAAACAGTGCTGGTTTATGTGTGTTTCCCTAGCACTGTTTTTATGAATTTTTTTTTTTTTTTTTTTTAGTATGTTGGTTCATTACGTGATCACTCTACAGGTGAAGCTAGAAAAGTAGATTTGTCAATGAGAAGGTTACTGGTGACATTGGCAAAAACCTAGTCAGTTGAGGGAGTGGGGAAGTTTGATACCAAATCTGGAAAACTGTAGTTAAGTACATGATCATTTTTTATGTTGTTCTTTATGTATTTCTGTATATTTGAAATACATAAAAACTGTGGATGAGAGGTGATTAAATGGAGACAGGCTGTAGGCAAATTTTAAATAAGTTGTGCTCTGAAAGGGAACGAATGAATGAGAGAGAGAGAGAGTTCATTTGGTTGTAAGATTCTGAAATATGCAAGAACATATTCTGTTGCTTAGAAGGGGTTTGAGAAAAATGTATTCCCATGGGATTCTCAAAACAATAAATAAGCAAACAAACAAATCCTAGCACGTAAACTAGAGGGTAACTACTTCCAAAAAGTATCATCAATACCACAACCTGTAGGTGTGGCTGCCTTTCAGTGTCTAAAATAAAATACTAAAGTGCATTTCAGTAAAAGCAGTTTAACTAGGGTCAAAGCAGAGTTCTAATCTTTATCTCTTTTTCCTCAAATTATGTTTATCCTTCAAGGACCAAGAGGATCCTCTATGAAACTTTCCTATTTTAGCCCTTACTGAACTCAAGTATCATCTCCTCCCAGAACCGTGGCATTCCTAACTTTTGCTAATAGTCATTGTATTTTTGTTCCGAGATGGTTCATGTGGGCTGTTTGTCTCTTCCCAACTATGTTAGAAACTCCGTGAGCACAGAACCCGTGACTGCCTGCCGACTTTGTCCTCTGTCATCCTGGCACAGTTAGTAAATACTTTCTGACTAGTTCACGGCGTTGCGCACCCAGCTCCTGAGAACTGGCTGAGTGTCTGAGACACGGTGGCGCCGACCCGAGGCTTCTCCATACAGCGAGCCTTCGTTGAACACCTTCTCGTCTTCCTAACACTTGTGGGTTTCTTCTTGGCTTTGTCTTCCTAGAGCTCGGCACTGGAGGAGGAGCACGAGAGTCCCCGTGCTGAGACCCCCAGCACTGTCACCGACGTGGACATGGATCTGGACAGCTATCAGATCGCCCTGGAGGAAGTGCTCACCTGGTTGCTTTCTGCTGAGGACACTTTCCAGGAGCAGGATGACATTTCGGAGGATGTTGAAGAAGTCAAAGAGCAGTTTGCCACCCATGAAGTGAGTCGCCAGTGGCTGATGAGCAGGGCCTCTCTGTCATGGTGACCATGCCTTACTTAACCAGGGGCTCTGCCCTGATAGTCGTTGTTGACTGAATTCTGCTCCACAGAAAGGTCCTGGCGTATGTGAGGACGCGTGATATTTAAGTAGGGCTTTGTTCTAATGTTGGTGTGGGTGGTTAACTGTGCATTGGAACGAGATTTCAGGTTTTAATCTTATCGTAACTTGCATGTCTGCCGAGCCACTGACAAAAGTCAATGCACGGCACTGCTCGTTTCTGAAGTGTAGTATTATAGTTAAAACACAAAATAGCTAGTCAATACACCAAATCTTTATACTGTGAATGTTCCCCAGGATGTGATTATTTTTATGTATTGTATGATTAATCAATTGCCACATTGAGTGTGCTTGAATAATTTTATATAATGAAAAATTTCCATTTCAAGAATGGAGTATGTTGCTCGGTAGTGATTTGATTATATAGAGTTTTTATTTTTTATTTTTTATTCAGTCACTTTTCTTTTTGTGACCTGTTAATTAACAGGCTTTAATTACTGTTCTGGTTTTAACATAATAGAAACAATCATATTCTTTTTAAGCAGTTCTCCTTGAGTGAGCATGGTGTATGTATTTATTATATTTCTTTCCTAATTTCATGTTCATAATCTCTCCATGGTATAATCAGCAATACTTGAAAACAGCTGGTATTATCAGATATACTTTTGTCCTCTGATTTATTCTCCCTCCCCTTGTTTTTTACTTAAGCCAGCTGCTGACTTCCAATAATCAGAACTTAAAAAGTTGTAACAAAGTCCACTTTATTTACACTCCCCATGGCTGCCTTTTTCTGTAGCTTTGATATGCAGGCATTAACAATTTCTTAACTTTTTTTTTGCAACGAGTACCTCACAAATCAGGATGATGCTTCTTCCTTTCTAGGCTTTTATGATGGAGCTGACTGCACACCAGAGTAGTGTGGGGAGTGTCCTGCAGGCAGGGAACCAGCTGATAACACAAGGATCTCTGTCCAATGAGGAGGAGTTTGAGATTCAGGAACAAATGACCCTGCTGAACGCTCGATGGGAGGCGCTGAGGGTGGAGAGTATGGACAGACAGTCCCGGTGAGTGGAAGCCAAGAAGTGAGCACTGTGTGCTGTAGACTATGTTGCCCAGTTTAGCTCAAGTAAAAGCCAGTGTGCCTGGGAAAGCAAGATCTTTACAGAACTTGCCTTGTAAAGTGAAGACGCTTTTCTTTTTGTAATGTTGCTAGAATTTTTTATGATCTTTGTTTCTTCTTTGATGTGGTTGCCGAATGAAAAGTAAAAGTTGGAGTACAAAAATTAGCAAAAAGGAAAAAGACGTTTCATATGCACAGTGATTGATTTGCAGTAGTTAAATAGGCTAACCATTAAATCAATATGAAGACAGAACTATGTAATATATATATATTTTTTATTATTGGTTTTTGACAGAAAGACAGACAGTGAGAGACAGAGAGAAGGGGGAGGGCCCAGAGCAGTCTCCATAGTCAACAGCATTAGTTTTCCATGTAGTTTCACTCCACAGGTGGGCACGGGTCTTTGTAGGGCAGGAACTAGGCCGGGAGTATCTCCCATAGGTCCTGACAAGAACTGAACTGGGGGGCACACCCCAGTTCAGCATATGGGTCTGCCTGGGCTGGAGCCAGGATTCAATCCTCGGGTTCTGGGGCTGCAAAACGAGTGCTTAACCCACTGAGTCATCCCAACTTCCCTATTTGTATTCTTTGAATGCATTTAATTGACTCCATTTAGGCAGAAAATAAAAGCTGTTTGCTTGTTTTTATATTTAAAGACTAAATGCTTCTTCAAGTGGTTGGATAGGAATGCCTTTTCTTGCTGCATTTCTTTGCGGCCAGGAGTGTGTATTAGCCTCTAAAGCAAGTGGAAATAATGTGTCTGTCCATGAACAGGCTGCATGATGTCCTGATGGAACTGCAGAAGCAGCAGCTGCAGCAGCTCTCTGCCTGGCTGACCCTGACCGAAGAGCGCATTCAGAAGATGGAAACCTGCCCCTTGGGTGATGATTTACAAGCTCTACAAAAGCTGCTAGAAGATCATAAAGTAAATCTGACTCATGTCTTTTCTACCTTATCAGATATAAAACCGCAGCACTTAGCATTCTTAGGGGCTGATGGCTTCTGTTATTAGTGCGGAGGTGGGACACTTCAGTGTTGTCTTTTATTCAGCTTCTAAGAGGGTGCAATTTGTGGGGATGTGACTTTTCTGGGATGAAAGCACAGGTGAAATAGTATATGGCTATGTATAGTTTTCTTAGGAAAGTACATAGCTTTCATAAGGTTCTCAAGGGTTGTTTTGGGCTTATAAGTGGCTAAGGAGCCTAGTGAGGGAGCATTAATGCCGTATGTGGGTAAAGAAACAAACCCTCAGATTTACCTGTACTTAATCCTTTAGGGAAAGCTATTGTCTCTTCTCTGATCTAGGAAAGGATCAGGCACTAGGCGAAGAATCAAAATTTGGCAAACAGTTTAATTTGGTCACAAATTTAGGAGATAACTTTTTATAGTCAAAGATAGGTGGAGTAAGTAGCCTCTCTGCAAGTTGTTTGAAGCATTTGATTTTTCCATGAAATACCTAGATAACTGATAAATAAAACTTTAGGAATATTTTAAGCACCACTCAAGAGGCATTTGACAACACTATTGGCAGTGTTTAAATAAATGACCTATGTACATATATCTTAGGACTTGCCATACTCTTTCCACAGAAGAAGTGAGAATGTAAGGGCATGTACCCTTAATTGCTTCCCTGGGCAGCTAATCAGAATAGCTTCTGACTATTAAATGGCGTCTGCTGATCTCTCAAATTACATCATGCTTCACTAGAGAAAATGAACTCTGATTCTGTGTAGTTAAATTTGGGACTATTTTTGACTTACCAATTCTACATTCTTATCTTAATTCCTAGTATAGATACTCAACTGGTTTATGCTACATTTTTTTGCCAGAACTTGGTATAAGAGTAATGACAGCCCATTGTATTTTCAAACTGCTTTCGTTCATAATGAAATGTAAATATGCGTAATGGCTTTATTTCATTAGTAGAACACTTAGGGTAATGAATGGAAATTTAAACACGATGCTTCATTAAATGTTCTTAATTACTATTGACACGTGAGTGGATTTTTAACTAGGTAAATGAGACAGTAGAAATTAATGTTATGTCTTATTTTTTTCCCCTTAGAGTTTGCAAAATGACCTCGAGGCTGAACAGGTGAAGGTAAATTCATTAACTCACATGGTGGTAATTGTTGATGAAAACAGTGGTGAGAGTGCTACAGCTCTTCTAGAAGATCAGTTGCAGGTAAGGACTTTGAGAAGGAGGAGAATCCCAAGGGACCCATGGTCTGAGACCCAATTACATGTTGCCCTTATTCTTCATGTCCCGTCTCACTATTCATTTAGGAGAGTAGAAGAACCTACTTGAGGTTGTGCTTCCCAGTTGGGGTTCTAGAGCACAGGCGTTGCAGGGGTATCTGGGTGTCATCCCTTTACTTCAGCCCTTGGGGTGAGTGGGCGAGGCTGCTTGTGGTTCTTGGTCCTTGTACATAATATTAACAAAATTGTGAAGCATGGGGACTGATCTCAATAAGTGGTCCACGGGCTTCTTGCTTAGAATCACATGAAGGATTTGTTAAAATGTAGATTCCTGGGTTCCATGCAGACCTGAATTCCTGGGAGTGGGACCCAGTGGATCTGCATGAAAAAAAAAAATGTTTGTGCACATGGAAGTTTGAGAATTTGAGCCACATAGGATTGAATATCCCTGTTCTTTGGTAGATCAGTGTGTGTGTTTTAATAACAGTTTCAGAAACCCCAACCCATTGCTTCTTTTTACATAGCAATATATCTTTATGAGTCTTTATAAAGAAATTTATTGGTATTTCATTTGAATAATACTTGAATTACTAGATATGATGTTGCTAGTTTATGACTTTTAGTATTATACTGAGAATATAATTTCATTGCATGGAATTTTATCATCCTATGTGTCATCATTTAAAGTTTCCCAGTGGTTCTGAAACTTTGGTGCCCAAGTACTTACTGTAGTTATTACAGTAACTTGAGAGTTAGGCATTCATGTCTAGCTGATTTAACAGTGTGAGGAAACTGAAATTCAGGGAGAGGTGAAGCGATACCTCTGAGGTTTACATAGACAATGAGTTTTCATGCTGAGACTGGAGTCCTGTCTTTGGGTTTTCTCCCCTTTGTGCTGTATAAATTTTCGCTGGTATTAAACATCAAAATAGGATAATAGGAATGAAATAATTCCTGTTTATATGTAAGTAGAATAGAAATAAAATTTAACATTTCTTAATCATTATTTATAAAATGGTAATAAAATAATTTGTTGGGGGAAAAGCTGGGACGGCTCAGCGGGTTGAGCGCTCGCTTTGAGGCCACGAGGACCGAGGATCGAATCCCGGCTCCGGCCCAGGCAGGACCCACATGCTGAACTGGGGAGTTCCCACAGTTCGGTTCTCTAGCTGTCTCTCTCTCTATCTCTATCTGTCAAAAGTAAAATAGAAATAAATATGCACTGAAGATAAAATAATTACTCTCTATAAATATAAAAAAAAAGATATAAAAAAAAATAATTTGTTGGGAAAATCATCATGAAGAATGATTTTTAAAAATTAACCAAATTTATGTATTTAGTATTGCTAATACTTGTAATATTCCGTTGCAAAGTTTTGTGAAAGTTTCTATGGGTCATTTGATATAAACAAAACAAATCATTTAAGTATTTTAAAATCTCTCATTCAAAACATAGTTTTTATAAGGTCAAATTTTTTTTTTT
>PVKE010033409.1:0-17947 GCA_004027555.1 Craseonycteris thonglongyai
TAGGGGTTGGGTTGGAGGGGAATGGAAAAGGAGGAAGAAAGGAGAAGCCATGAGGTAAAGAAAGTGAGTACAGCTACCACTGGATGAAAGAGAGCCCTCGGCCAGCTCCCCAAATTCATAATAATATCTCCTTCACATGCACATGCCATTCATGCACACTGCACACATCCATGCCCTGAAGCACACATATCCATAAACATTGAGCTACCCTCACTTAAGAAAGGAAAAATTCATTTAGGAAGTAAATATTGTGGTATTAAGTACAGAGTCTGGCAGAAGTAACACTGCTGGAGCATTACTAGCTCATAAAAAGGGATGTTACTTCTGCCGGATCCTATGGATGGTAAATTTCTGCCCTGGCTGCTCTTTTCTCTCTACCCATTCTTCTGGGTGACTGACTTTCTATATTTCCATATTCAAATATTATCCTCCATATCCCCAATATCTATCCCCTAACTTCCAAGCTTCAGCCCAATACATTCAACAGTCTACAGGGCTTGTCTTCCTGTTTCACAGACAGTTCAAATTTGCCAACTCTGTAAGACTTCTCTCCTTGCCCCAATGCAGCTCATTCATGTAAACCTCTGGTCTAATGTCATCATTCTCTGCAAAGTGACCTCACATTGAAACCTGAATGTCAATGTTGATTACGTTTTCTTTTTTTACAATTCATCTCTGATTATTTAGCAAATTCTATTGTTTCTACCTTCAGTATCTGACTCCAATTCCTGCCCCACTTTTATCTCCACACTCAACTGCCCCCTTATAGGCCTTCATCGTGAGTGGCCTGGATATTTATAATGTATCCATTTCCCCTTAGAAAATTACTTTTTTGTCTTTATTCTCCCTCCCCTCACCTTCCATGCCATCCACACTATGAAAATTACCTTCCTAAACCGCTGGTGTTATATTATTCCTTAAACACATTCATTGATTTCTCATTACCTGTAGCAGTATGTTTTTTCTTTTCTTTTTTTTCATGCTTTATTTATTTTATTGTTAAATTTATTGGGGTGACATTGGTTAGTAAAAATTACATAGGTTCCAGGTGTACAGTTGTCTACATTGTGTGCTCACCACCCAGTGTCAGTTCTCCTTTCAACACCATATATTTGATGCTCCCTCCCTTCTCCCTCACCTCTTTTCCCCTTACCCTCAGGTAACTACCAAACTATTGACTGTATCTGTTAGTTATTTTTCTTTGTTACTTTCAGTTTCATATTCCATATATGAGTGAAGTCATACAGTTCTTGGTTGTTTTTTAAATAGAACACGGTAAGATAGAAAGTATCACATACATTGCGTAAGGAACTTTAGGTATTTTTTGTGCATACCTTTCAGTTTTATATCTGCATATGTGTGTATTGAGTCACGATTTGAAATTTATTTCTCACTGTAGGACATTTATTGTATGTCTATTGGGCAGACATTTTCTTATAATTCTTACCATGATATTCATGCCTCTCTACCCTACAAGGCTGACCCAGATCTACCTTCCAATCTTACTGCTACTACTCCTTTTCATTCACCTTATTCTTTGTGCACACAGAAGTTCCTCACTGTCTAATAAACTTGCATTCCTCCAGGCCTTTGGCAATGCTGATTTTTCATTCTTAAATGCCCTTCACTCATCACATGGCTATAAATCCTACTCTTCCTTCAAGGAAGACCCAGAAGAAACACCACTTCTTATCAAGAACTTCTTAGATTCCCCTGTCCAACTGAATCACTACCCTTTTGGGCTTCTGCAAGGAGATTTACAATAGCACTCAAGTTATTCTGTCATATGGTAAAGTTTTAAATTGTCATGTGTCTCCTTGTTTCCCTCATTTAGCCAGTGCTGGAGTAGCTTCGGCAGGCTCCTCTGTCTCCTGACTTGAGAACTGACTCAGCTCCATTACTCACTCAATACCAAGTCACAGGACAGCTGGTACCTCTAGGACTTAGGGATAGTGATGTCAAACTAAACAATGCTAACTACAGAAGAAAATGGAAAGGAGTTGACATTTAGTAGTGAGCTATAAAAAAGGTCTTTAAGGTGAAGTGTTCTAAGAAACCTACTATATTGACAGTAGCTGTTGTCTCAAATGAGCAAATACATATTAAATGGAAGAACACTTGGTACTTAGCCAGTGTTCTCACCGAACTAGACGAGGAAGGGAAAGCTGAGCATTTTTTTCATTTAGTGACATCATTGAACACCTACTCTGGGTCATACACAAGGCTGGGATATTCTGTAGGGACCATTAAGATGAATTAGACCTGTTCTCAGGAATCTTAGAATCAAAGTGAATAGCTCTGACCTCTCCTCTGAGTTCTAGACTCACAAATCCAACTTCCCACTTAACCAACCTCACTGGATATATCACTGGCATCTCAAACAGACCTCAGTAGAACTTTCAATTCTATCCTACCTCTACTCCCAAACATTCTCTTTTCTTAGTCTTCTCCAACAGTAGTGAATGTCCCTTCATCCCCAAATCTAGAATCACTTATTTCTCTCTTTCTCTGATTCCCTGCATTGGAAACATTAGCACAGTTGTTATCAAACTTGAGTGTGCATTAGCCTCTGCCTAGAAGATTGTTGAAACAGATGGTTGGGTCTCATCTCCAGAGTCTGATTCAGGAGATCTGCGGTAGGACTTGATAATTTGCATTTCTAACAAGTTCCCCAACAATGCTGTTGCTACTGGTTCAAGGACCACACTTGGAAAACCATTGCATTAGTAAGACCTGGCAGATTGTGCCTATATAATATATTTAGGATCTGTCTACTTCTCACCATTCCCTTAGCACGTCAGCATATCTGAGCAATTTTCTATCTATCCCCACTAGTCAGTGTCTTCACTTAATCTGCCCATCCTCAAGTCCTACAGTTCCTGGCTGCCCTACCCTGTTTATTGAGTGAGTGTTGGAACTAAGTCACTTCTGAAGCTAGGTAACAAATGAGCCTGCCAAGTTTGTCCCAGGAACGATCGATTGCTCCCAGAACCTTTTCTCTTCTCCATCATTCCTCCTTCACACTAGCCAGCAAGGAGCCATTGGAAAGAAGTTAGCCAGTTGAATGTTTTTGACTTGGCCCAGAACTCTGTCTTAAGAGGCTCTGGCTTAGGGAGGTCAGGAATCCTGGATCAATATTTAAGTAAGACTGACCCTAGGGGAATATTTTTCAGTTTTCCTGATATTCTATGGCCACATCAGCTGTGCTTTAGCTGATGATTTAGCTGGGATGATTTCATTAGGAAATTTTCCACATAAAATCAAGTTGTTAATGACTTAGATGCTATCCACTCTTGTAGGGCCAAACATTCCACAGATTTCACCTATGAGGTCATCCAGCAACTCTGTGCAAAGCTACACTGAGTCCTATTCCTCAGAATTTCCAAGGTTTTAAGAAGTTATGTGATATGCCCTATTTCACCCTGAATAGGTAGGTGACTGGCCTAGGATGAGGATTTTCCCCATTGATATGTGTTCCATAGCTTGAACTCCATCAAATGAGCAAAATTTCTTAGTATAGGCTCAGCACACTGGATTTTCCACTTCTTGCCTTTGTGATCTTAAGCAACACATTTTTCTCTCAGATTCAAAATTTTCATCTGTAAAAAGTAAGTTAAACATACCCTATTCATATAATCATGATTATGATTAAATTAGCATGTATAGTGCCTAGCACAGTTACTGGAACGTAGTAGACCCTCACCCCCAATAATAATAGCTATTATTATTAAATAAAGCCTCTCTTAACACCCAATTCTTTCCAAGTTCTTGGTCCTAATAGACTCTTAATAAAATTTAACTGAATGATAAAAACACTTCTCCATGGTAATGTTTTTCTTTCTGTGAATCTACTGAAATTGCAGCCAATACCCCAATATACCACCTGTTTACATTCTCTTTTTATCCTCCAAATGTAATTGTTGAGCCCCACTGATGGCCAAAGCAGTGTGATAAAGGACATGGAGTTTACAGAGAGAAATATGGTATAGTGCCAGTCGCTAGAAGTTTCTTGAGTATATAATCTGGATTTCAAATTGCTTTATGCATAAGTCTGTACATTTAGAAGACCCATATGACCATAGCTGCATGATCTTGGACTAGTTCCTGTTTCATTATTGGACATTTGTTTCATCATCTGTGAAATGAAGAGGATGAATCTGATTGGTGGCTTGGAAATAATGTTTTGAGGAGTACTAGAAGTACTAGGGTGGTATATCAAGGGTCACCCTGGTATTGTCAGCCAGGGCTGGATTTGAAAAGGGAACTTCAAAAGGCTCTGGGAGTTTCACTTCTACTTCTACCATAACAATTATGATTTGATCTATTTTCCATATTGGAGCATAATCAATTATTTTATTTGAAATAAGGAGTCTTCTCATTCATCATCCACAGGATCCATCACACTGTTGGGTAATTGGTACTTGCTTAGTAAAAGTCTTTGGTCTGCTTGATTGATAGAAAATGTAAAGAGAAGGAAACGTGTGTGTGTGTGTGTGTGTGTGTATATACATTTAAGAAAGGTCTGGCATGATGTCCACTCTGTAGATTTGAGGAAGGGAGGGACCTTTTACTTACATTTAATCATAGCCCAAACTACCCACTTGCTGGACAGAGCATGGACAGCTGAGCATTAGATACTAATCCAGCAGAGCACAGTAATACTATTAACCACAAGGGCAACAAGTCCTCATTTTTTTTTTTCATTATTAACCCTCTTCCTATTCATTTTATGGACCTCAGTCATCTAACTCGATTAAGAATATATTTTCTCTGTACTAGCTTTATGACAAGTCATTTACTGTCTTGGGAAACAGGAGCAGAGGAGTATAAACAGCTTAGAATTTGGGTTCAGATGGTGTTATGGGTTTAGATTTAATTCTTTGTGTACTAAGAAACCATCGGAGGATATATTTTTTAACAACTTTATTGAATTCTATTTTACATACCATATAAACCATACATTTTATTTGTGTAGTTTAATGACTTAGTAAATGTACAGAGTTATGTAACTATCACCACAGTACAGTTTTAGAACATATCCACCATCCCCAAAAGAGCCCTTTCTTGTGCCCAGGTTTAGTCTATCTCTGCTATCCACCCATAGCCCAAGGCAACCAGTAATATATTTTCTGTTTCAACACATTTTCCCTTTCAGGACGTTGCATATAACTTAACATATTGTTTTTAAGGCTCACATACATTGTAGCATAAGAAGGCTGTCTAGAAAGTATCTAGCCATGTAACTTTTCTTGTTATATTGACAGTGGTTGGATTCCAGACAGCCCTCGTATATCAGTATTTCTTTTCATTTTTATTGACCAATTGTATTCCATGGTATGGGTATGCCACATTTTAGTATTCATTCACTCACCGGTTTATAAACACTTGGAATGTTTCCACCTTTTGGCTCTTAAAAATAATGCTGCTCTGAACATTTGTATATGTCTTTGTATGGAAATATGTTTTCATTTCTCCTGGTTAGATTCCTAGGAATGAAATTTCTGGGTCATATGGTAAGGTATACATATACCTTTTTAAGATACTGCAAAACTGTTCTCCAAAGTAGTGGCACCAATTTCCATCCTCAGAAGAAGAGTATGAAGGTTTCAATTTCTCTACATTTTCAACAGCACTTGTTATTGTGTGTCTAAAAAGGACATAGCTGGGGATACCGGGATAGCTCAGCAGGTTGAGTGCTTGCGTTGCAGCCCCGGGGTCTGGGAATTGAATCCTGGCCCTGGTTTGTATGGACCCATATGCTGAAGTGGGGTGTGCCCCCAGTTTTGTTCTTGCCAGGGCAAGCTTCCTATGTGAGAGGTCCCTGGTTTGGATCCTGCCCTGGGCATGCTTACCATGCAGGAGGCCCCTGGCCTGGTTCCTGCCCTGCTTGGCCCTGTGCCTGCCGTGGAACAAAATTATATAAAAAACTAATGTACAACTATGGCGATTGCTCTGAGCTCTCCCCTTTCTCTTTCTCTCTCTCTCTTTCTTTCTTTGTACATGTCAAAACAAAACAAAACAAAACAAAAAACAACCTTTAGTAACATTTTTAAAAAAGACATAGCCACCCCAGTGTTGTGAAGTGGTAGTACTTTGTAGTTCACTGAAGTTTTAACTTGCATTTTCCTAATGACTAATCCTGTTGAGCACCTGCATAGGTTTATTTGCAACCCATATACAGTACATTCAAAGTTAACCAGCATTGATGGGGACAGGTTGATTCTGGATAAATGTAGTTTCTGGCTGCTTGAGAGTTAACTATTAAAAATAGGCTAACTAATACTATACCCCATACTATGCCATATAATGCCATGTTATACCATACCCTGTATTGCCTCGATATTATTTTTATTTATTTATTTATTTATTTTTAAAATTTCACCTTCCCAGTGGAGTCAGATTTTATTTATTTATTGTTTTCGACAGAGAGAGAGATACAGAGACAGAGAGAGAACTGAACTGGGGGAACTCCCCAGTTCAGCATATGGGTCCGCGCTGGCCGGGGCCGGGACACGATCCTCGGTCCCCAGAGCTGCAAAGTGAGCGCCCAACCCACTGAGCCATCCCGGCTTCCCCCTGCCTTGATATTATTGAAATACAATTATTAAAAGCAAATGAAGGGGAAGCCGGGATGGCTCAGTGGGTTAGGCGTTCACTTTGCAGCGCTGGGGACCAGGGATCGAATCCCGGCCCTGACCCGTGCGGAACCATATGCTGAACTGGGAGCTCCCCTAGTTCAGTTCTCTCTCTGTCTCTGTATCTCTCTCTCTCTCTCTCTCTCTCTCTCTCTCTCTCCTCTGTCAAAATAAATAAATAAAATATATATTAAAAAATTTTTTTTAAAAAAAGCAAATAAAGACAAACAGAATATAACAGAATTATAAAAAGAGCTTTGTGAATGCAGTGTGCAATTTTAGTTAAATGGCAGTTAATGAACGTTTTTTAATTTAATGAACTTCACTAACATGGCTTTTTTAACTTCACGTAACTTAGGAAAAAGCACACAAATACACACTTAAAAAGTGTTACAGTAGAGGTAGAGAGTTTACTGGGTAGACATGACATCACAATCATCAGGATCTGATGGTGTAGCTAGGACAGGATCAGGAGAAATGGGTGTGGATGATTTTGGATCTACATCAGTAGATGATGCTGTACTGGCAAACTTGCATGCAACTTTCTTGAAAAATGAACAAATATCAGCTTGCTTTGAGGCCCTACGCTAGTCACACAGTCAGGTTTTGCATGACGTGCAGCTGTATAACATGCTGAGAAATGAAGAGGGATTGCTGGTCTGCAAAAGCTATTAGTGTTTCAAATGCTGTAGCAGCTGTCTGCCAGGATACTTTGTCCACCTCACACCCATTGTCATCACTTTCTTCCTCCTCTGCAACCCTTATTTTTCTGTGATTCACAACAGCTTCTATGATGTCTTCTGTATTAAGTTTATGAGTTACTGAAAGAGTTTCATCCACAGAAAGTCAGCCATCAAGTTCTTGAGACAACTTCATTTTGTCGCTAGCAGAGTTAACTAACTCACAGATTTCATCATAAACTGCTACTGGCAGCTGCACTATTGATTGGGCTTACTCACCATATGATGTGGCATGTGTTGTGCCAAATTTAAACTTACATTTCCACTAAAAATTTATTTTATTTCTATTTTTATTTAAAGTATTATTTCTTCAATTTCTTTGCTGGTTGCTTGCAATCAGGCAATGTGAGATCTCCAACTTTGTAATTCTTCTGCAGACTTGTTTTGGCTACTCTAGGTTTCTTGAACTCCAGTAAATGGAGAATATACTGTATCTTCTTTGGTAGTGTTTATTCAGACCTGTTTTTCTCATTTATCAGTTGGCCTTTTTGTTTACTTATTGTGAATTTTGAGTGATCTTTATATATTCGGGATACAAGTCTTTCTTCAGATACATGATTTGCAAAGATGTTCTCTCAGTCTGAGATTTGTCTTTCTTATAACAGTACCTTTTGAATTTCAGAAGTTCTTAATATTAATGAAGCAGTCCAATTCATCAGTAGTTTTAAAAGATTTATTTTTACTGTTTTTGACAGAGAGAGAGAGATACAGAGAGAAGGAGGAGGGCCCATAACTGTCTCCATAGTTGTACACCATTGGTTTTTCCACATAGTTTCATTCCACAGGTGGGCGCGGGACTGCAAGGGGCAGGACACAGGCCAGGGTCTCACCCCAGTGAGAACTGAACTGCAGACACTCCCCAGTTTAGCATATGGGTACAATCAGGCTGGGGCCAGGAATCGATCCTTAGTCCCTGGGGCTGGAAAGTGAGCGCTTAACCCACTGAGCCATCCCGGCTTCCCCCATCAGTAGTTTTTATGGGCTGGTTTTTGTACCATATGAAAGAAATATTTGCCCAAGCCAAACTCACAAAGACTTTTCTCCCATGTTTTCTTCCAGAAATTTTATTTTAGGTTTCTTTTAAATATTTATTGTTTTTGACAGAGACAGAGAAGGGGGAGAGCCCAGAGCAGTCTCCATAGTTGTAGGTCATCAGTTTTCATCATGGTTTTGTTCTACACAAGCGGGCGGGGGCTGCACAGGGGTCCACATGGGTGGGTGTTGGCTGCATAGGGCGGGAAGTAGGTCAGGGGCCTCCTGCATGGGAGGCATGCCCCCTCATGGGAAGCACATCCTAGTTCAGCATAGAGGTCTGCATGGGCTGGGGCTGGGATTTGTTCTTCAGTCCCCGGGGCTGCAAATCTGGAGCTTAACCCACTGAGCCATCTTGACTTCCCCTATTTTAGGTTTTAAACAGGCCAATGATCCATTTTTACTCTCTCTTATTTTATTTATTTATTTTATTTTTTTGCACATGATCCAAACAAAGTATAGGTTGAGGTTTTTTATTTATTTATGCACATGGATATTCAGTTGTTTCAGGACCATTTGGTGGAAAGGTCATCCTTTCCCCACTGCATTGCCTTTGTACCTTTGTCAAAAGTCAGTTGTCTGTATATTTGTAGATTCATTTCTGGACTATCTATTCTGCTTCATAGGTCTGTTTGTTTATCTTTATGCCAATACTTCAAAGTTTTTATTACTGCAGCTTTATAATAATCCTTGCAATCAGGCAATGTGAGATCTCCAACTTTGTAATTCTTCTGCAGATTTGTTTTGGCTATTCTAGGCTCTTTGCATTACTATATAAATTTTAGATTCCAGTATTAATTTCTACCAAACAAAATGCTGACATTTTGATAAAATTGCATTGGTTGTAGAGATTAATTTGTTGACTTTCTCCAATGTTTCAAATAAGGTCCTTTTTTCTGTTCTAGGTTCCAATCCAAGATACCACACTGCATTTAGCCAGCTTTCTTTCACTTTTGTTAATTGTTAAATTTATTGGGGTGACATTGGTTGGTAACAATTACATGGGTTCTAGGTGTACAATTATACATTATTTTGTTTTTGTATTGCATTGTGTGCTCATCACAAGCAGTCTCTATAGTTGCACATCATTAGTTTTCAATATAATTTCATTGCACAGGTGGGCACGGGGCTGTTCAGAGCAGGATCTGGTCCGGGGGCCTCCTGCATGGCCCCCAGCTAGAACCCAGTTCAGCATATGGGTCCACATGGGCTGGGGCCGGGATTTGATCCTTGGACCCCAGAGTAGCAAGACAATCGCTCACCCTGCTGAGTCATCCCCTCACCTTTGTTTTTGAAAGTTATTTTCAATGTGTAAAGAATTCTACATTGACAGGGTATATATTTCTTAGTAATTTAAGAATGATGTGCTACTATTATGTTGCTTCCATTCTCTGCTCTTTTGTAGGTAATGTACCTTTATTCCTCTGGCTGCTATTAAGATTTTCTATTTATCATTGGTTTTGAGCAATTTGAATTTGATGTGACTTGGGGTAGTTTTCTTTTTGATTTATGTGCTTGAGGTTTATTGAAATTTTTGGCTTGGTGCGTGTATAGTTTTCATCAAATTTGGAAGTTTCTGTTGATTAATGCTCTGAATATTTTTCCCTCCTTCTTGATCTCCAGTTAATCTGTATTTAGCCACTTGAGATTGTCTCTGTTTGCTGATGCTGGCTTTCATAATTTTTTTCTCTCTACATCCATCATTTGGGAAAATTTCTGTGTATTCATGTTCGTTACTGTTTGTTTTTATTTTTTCTTTTTGTCTTAATTGAGTAATGTGGTTTTCATCTTAGAAATTATAATTTTCATCTCTCCTTTTTTTATTGTTTTTTGACAGAGAGAGAGATACAGATACAGAGACAGAGACAGAGACAGAGAGAAGGAGGAGGGCCCAGAACAGTCTCCATAGTTGCACATCATTCATTTTTACACGTAGTTTCATTCCACAGGTGGGAGTGGGGCTGCACAGGGCAGGAACTGGGCCAGGGTCTTCACCCCGGTGAGAACTGAACTGGGGGCACTCCCCAGTTCAGCATATGGGTCCACACAGGCTGGGGCCGGGATTCTATCCTCGGTCCCTGGGGCTGCAAAGTGAGTGCTTAACCCACTGAGCCATCCCAGCTTCCCCCCTCTCTCTTCTTTTGACTACTTTTTTTTGGTCTATATTTTATTTATTTATTTATTTATTTTTAACTGAACTAGGGGCCTCACCGCACTCAGGAAGCACACCTCAGTTCAGCATGTGGGTCCACCTGGGCCAGGGCTGGGATTCGATCCTCGGTCCTCGGGGCTTAAAAGCGAGCGCTTAACCCGCTGAGCCCTCCCAGCTTTCCCTCCCCTCTCTCTTCTTAATGTGGCTGGTAGTTACCATACTCAATCTTTGTGAACATATGAAATGTATTCATAATAACCATTAATGTCCTTGTCATCTAGTTCTATCAGCTATGTTCACTTTGGTCGGTTTTGGTTTATTTTTCTCCATTTATGGGAATACTTTCAGAGGACCCTCTGAAGATTGTAGCATTAGCTCTCCCCTAGGGTCTCCTCTCCAAAACTTCTTCTAGCAAACTCCAGGTGTTTTGGCTTTCCAAGACTCATCCCTCTATTTTCCCTTCTATTTTTTGAGG
Organism: Craseonycteris thonglongyai; assembly: GCA_004027555.1. Taxonomy (NCBI): domain Eukaryota; kingdom Metazoa; phylum Chordata; class Mammalia; order Chiroptera; family Craseonycteridae; genus Craseonycteris; species Craseonycteris thonglongyai. Next base: position 11,035 of record PVKE010033409.1, read on the forward strand.
TAGACTTTTAGGCTTTGCCTGAGTTTCCTGTCCCTGCCTTGCAGCCTAGAATATTTCTTTAAGCAGAAAGGTGAGGAATCTTTGAGCTTATTTAAGCTTTTCCATCTCTCAGAGATGACTGACCTTACTTGTCTGATGTCCAATGACTTGAGCACTGTTATTTCATATATATTGTTTGGTGTTTTTGTTTACTTTTGTTTTGTTTTAGTAATTTTACATGATCCCTGTTAGTTTAATCTTGACCAGAACTGGAAGCCTAGGTTATCCCCAGATTTGGTTTTAAAATATCAGATTTCAGAGGAATCCAAGATGGTGAAGTAGACAAACATTGTGCCTGCCTGGTTCCATGAACACATTAAAAGTACAACTGAATTATAGAACGGCCAACATAGAGAGCCATCTAAAGTCTAGCCGACCAAAAATTGTCTAAGGCTGCAAAGAAAAAGCCATGTTGAGACTGGTGGGAGGGGTGGAGATGTGAAATAGCCCTCAAAAGTCCATGTCATAGTTGAGAATCAGGAAGGATATCTCATCCATGGAGGTTCCCCTTGGAGTGGTAAGGGAACCCAGTTACACTCCAGGCTCTCCAGCCCAGAGTACTGGTGCTGAGAAGAGGAGCCCTACAACATAGGACTGTGAGAAACAGTGGGGATTTCAACCATTTGTGTGGGACATTAGGCTGTGGGAAAACCAGATGTCCCCTGAAAATGCCTCTGCACAGACTCAGTCACTTGCATGCATTCACCTTGGTCTCTAGCACAGAGAAGGTGACTGAGGGAGCTTTGGAGGCATAGAGGTGGCGCTTTGAAATGTGTGTGACTTTAGGGTAAGGGTCGAAGGACAGTTGCCATTTTTACTGATTGGGATCCTCCTCCCATGCAGCCAGTAGGCAAGTGCCATCTTTCCTGTGTTGTGCCCTCCCTCACATGGCCAAATCTGAATCTTTTTGGTCTGGTGAGCTCCACTTGCTCTGCCCTGCTTACTCACTAGGTTCCCCCCCTACCCAACTCCCCCAGTGCCACAGGCCCTTTCTCCAGTGAACACCTAGCCCTACCACATTTCAGTCTTTCTACAAAAACTATTTGAGGTTGCAGGCCCCAGGCAGGGAATGACCATGGTGTGTTTTGATACTTTTTGCTGAGTTGCCCCAGGTATAGTACTGGCAAACCCCACCAGAATCTATAAGTGACCAGGGAGCCTGTGCCAGTGTAGGTGACCAGGGAAACTGTACCAGGGCCCCACAGGGCACATACTACATAGGGCTACCCAGCAATAATGGGAGATGTAGCAGATCTATCTAATACATAGAAACAAACACCAGAGAGGCATCCAAAATGAGGAAACAAAGAAATAAATCCCAAATGAAAGAACAGTGGAAAAGAACTCAATGAGATAGAAGCAAATAACCTATTAGATACAGAGTACAAAACAGTGGTTATAAGGATACTCAAAGAACTTAGTGAAAATTCAACAAAGTGATAGCAAGCATAAAGGACATATAAACAATGAAAATGAACCAGGCAGAAATAAAGAACACAGTAACTGAAATGAATAATGCAGTATAAGGAATCACCATCAGACTAGATGAAGCTGGATTAAATTAGTGATTTGAAAGACAAGGTAGCAGAAAACACCTAAGTAGAATATCAAAAAGAAAAAAAAAATAATTAAAAAAGTGAGAATAGTTTAACAGACATCTGGGACAATATCAAAGTGTAACATTTGCATCATAGGGGTACCAGAATAAGAAAAGAGAGAGAGCAAAGGAATTGAGAACCTATTTGAAGAAATAATGGCTGAGAATTTCACTAACCTTGTGAAGGAAACAAGCATATAAATACAGGATGCATAGAGACTCATAAACAAGATGAACCCAGACAGGCCCATAGCAAAACACATTATAATTAAAATGGCACAGTTTAAAGACAAAGAGAGAATTCTAAAAGCAGCAAGAGAAAGGCAACTAGTAACTTAGAAGGGAGCTCCCGTAAGACTTAACAGTTGATTTGTCAACAGAAACTGTGCAGGCCAGAAGGAAATGGCAAAAAATATTGAATGTGATGAAAAGCAAGGACTTACAATCAAGATTACTCTATCCATCAAAGCTATCATTCAGAATCAAAGGACAGATAAAGAGCTTCCCAAACAAGGAAAAGGTAAAGGAGTTCATCAACACGAAGCCAGTATTGTAAGGAATGTTAGAGGGACTTCTTTCAGATTAAAAAAATAAAAGCATAATTATTATAATAAGTGGCAATAACTACATACAAACATTCAATTTAAATGGATTAAAAGCTCCAATCAAAAGACATGGAAGTTATTGTGCTGAGTGGAGTATCAGACAGAAAGAAAGGTGCAATTTGACTTCATTTCTATGTGGAATGTAAAGAAACAGAAACAAACTCATAGATACAGAAAACATCTGAATTGTTGCCAGATGGGATAGGGTCGGAATATGTGGATGCAAAAAAGGGAAGGGATTAAGAAGTACAAATTGGGTGTTGCAAAGTAGTTATGAGGATGTATGGTATAGCATGAGAAATAAAGTAAAAAATATTGTAATAACTATGTATGATGTTATATGGGTACTAGATTTTTTTAAAGATATATTTTTATTGTTTTTCGACAAAGAGAGAGAGAGAGAGAGAGAGACAAGAGAGAAGGGGGAGGGCCCAGAGCAGTCTTTCTAGTTGACAGCATTAGTTTTCCATATAGTTTCACTCCACAGGTGGGCATGGGGCTGTGCAGGGCAGGAACTGGGGCCAGGAGCCTCCCGCATAGGCCCTGGCAAGAACTGAACTGGGGTAACACCCCAGTTTAGCCTATGGGTCAACATGGGCTGTGCCTGGAATTTGATCCTCGGGCTCTGGGTCTGAAAAGCAAACGCTTAACCTGCAGAGCCATCCCAGCTTCCCCGATTTTTTTGAGGTGATAGGAGGGTTTTAGGGGCAGGGTGAAAATGTGAATGGATTAAAAATTAGAAATGGGTAGTTATAGAATTGTCAGGGAGAGATAAAGTACAGCATAGGAAATAATATGGTAATAACTATATATAGTGCCAGATGGGTATTAAACTAGACAGGGGGAACACTTCTTAAATTATATAAATGTCTAACCACTAAGCTATACACATAAAAGTAATATAAAATATTATTGAAGATAAAGAATAAACTTGGTCCATATATACAATGGAATATTACTCAGCCATAAAAAAGAATGATGTCTTACCATCTGAAACAACCTGATTGGACCTAGAGGGAAGTCAGACAGAGAAAAACAAATGTCATTCCCTGCCTGACTTAAAGAACCCAATAAGCAAACAAACAAAACTGAAACAGGCCCATACATATGAGGGGTGGGGGCACAAAAATATCTGGAATTATCTTCTAGAAGGCAGACCCCTTATAGTACAGACTTCCACAACTAGGCAAGTGTACTAGGAACCCATTTATATCAGTGTACCAGCGGGCATTACTGTGAGAGACTGCATTCAGCTTCAATTAACTTTTTTGGAGACTTTCATCATGTTTGCCCATTTCATGATGGGTGTTTTACACAAACAACATGTAGCATGACAACATGCCTGCCCACACCGTGCTGAGTATTCACCAGATTTTGACCAAAAATGATGGCTTTTGTGCCCCAACCACTATATTCATCCAGACTCATACCAATTGACATTTTGTTGTTGTTGTTTCCCTGGATAAAATAGTCTTCAAAGGGAAACGTTTTTTTGACGTGGAAGAGGTAAAACAAAAAACAGTACAAAAACTAAAAGGCATTAAAATTAACAAGTTCAAAACAGTTTTGAGCAGTGAAAAAAGCATCTTGCTAGGTGAATTGTGTCAACTGGAGAGTTCTTAAATATATTTTTATTTATTTATTTTTATTTTTCACAGAGAGAGAGATACAGAGACAGAGACAGAGAGAGAACTGAACTGGGGGAGCTCCCAGTTCAGCATATGGTTCCGCACGGGCCGGGGCCGGGATTCGATCCCTGGTCCCTGGCGCTGCAAAGTGAGCGCTTAACCCACTGAGCCATCCCGGCTTCCCCTGGAGAGTTCTTTATGACTGAAATTTAAACACAAAAGAAAAAAATAACAATTTTTTATAAATAAATTCTGGTTTTCTTTTGAGTCTCCCCTTGTACAGAGAGCACTTTGATGGTTGCCAGATAGAAGGGAATTTGAGAAGGAAGTTAAAAATGGGAAGCAATTAAGAACAAATTCACAGTTACACAATAGTCATGGGGATATAAAGTACATCATGAGCCATGTAGTCAATAATATTGTAATAACTATGTGTGGTGTCAGATAGGTACCAGATTTATCAGGGTCAGTAATTTTTAAGTTATATAAATGTTTCATCACTATGTTGTACACCTGAAACTAAATACTATTATATGTCAAATGTAATTTAAAAATGAAACAAATTTCAAAAATTAAAAAGTTCAGATTTCACCATTTAAGATGCACATATTTTATATTTTCAAAATATAAAGTCAAAATTTATCTTAAATGCTACCTTTCAATTGCTGTTGGCCAAGAAGTACTTGTGTTATTGTCAGTGCCTGACTGCATGTGAACTTGGCCGTAACTGTTCATATTATCATTTTTTTTATTTGACTTATTTGCATAATTGTCACTGTATGTGTTTTTGTTTAATTGTCTTTTAAAATATCTTCAAAAAATTTCATCATGGCTTTCCCTTGAAATGAAAACTTTTTTGTAGGAGGAATGACTCAGACTAGGAAATTTCAGACTAAAATAGTGTCTCAAATAAGTCTACAAGAAATCTTTGAACAAGTATCAAGTTGAAATTTATTTTTTTTATTATTATTTTTTTTAATATTTATTTATTTATTTTGACCGAGAGAGAGATACAGAGACAGAGACAGAGAGAGAACTGAACTGGGGGAGCTCCCAGTTCAGCATATGGTTCCGCACGGTCTGGGGCCGGGATTCGATCCTAGGTCCCCAGCGCTGCAAGGTGAGCGCTTAACCCACTGAGCCATCCCGGCTTCCCCTTGAAATTTAAATAATAAAATATTGTGTCATAATATAATTGGTAGCATTTTTTCTTAGTAGTGAATAAAATAATGTGTACCTTATGTTCAATAGCATCTTAAATTCAATGTAATACAATAACCAATAAGCCAGGATATTGGTTAACCTAATCCAACTGGGTTCCAAAGTAACAGTGGTTAAAACAAGAAAGATTATTTTTCTCTCACATCCGTTTGGGAAAAAGCTCGTTTGTGTGGATATTCAGTTTTGGGGACTCAGGCTCTTTTTTCTTGTTGCTTCACCATGTACAGGGTGTTAACCTCCTCTCCATGATTCAAGATGGATATATGCTATATGCACATTTTAGGCAGGGGGAGGAAGGCAAAGAAGAAATTAATTATATGCTGCTTTCCTTGAGTGTCACAGCCCAAAAGTTGCACATATCACATATGCTTTTTATTCCATTGGTCAGAACATTGTCACATGGCCACAGATAGCTGCAAAAGAGATGGGGAAATATAGTCCTCATTTTAAACATCACATGTGCAATGAAAATTGGAGATTTTATTATTATCAAAAGAGAGGATAATGTGTTTGCAGGGAATAAGGGGCATTTGTGTTTTGTGACTAGAGTTTTTAAATTGTTGGAGTTGTCTATAGATGGAATGCATTGTCTAGGGAAGTAGTGAGAGCTCCAGGACTAAATTTTTCAAAAAAACATGTGATAGTGATGTCATAGAAGGTGCTTAAGGAATAATTGGGGAAGGAACAATAGATGCCTTTGAAGGTTTTTTCCAGCCTGGAGATTCACTTGTATTCAGGTCCTACCCACGTTGGTCTGGAAGTCCCTGGAACAACTTGCAGGATGTGAAACACTTGGTTGTTGTCAGTGCCCAGCATTAATTCATGTTTTGGTTCATTGCAAATGTCTGAACAAATACAGAGACCTTTGGATAAAATTTTTATTACACCCCTAGAGATCAAGGACAGGAAGTTATGGGACAGAGCAATAATAACTAGGCAAAGCTCTTAATCAAGTATTGATGATGGTGAGGTAGAGCTACTAGGTGAGTTGGGCAGAGATTATCTATGATTAGCTTAGAGTGCATTCTTTTATAGTTGTCCAATTGGGTGGATCCCTCACGATTCACCATTGCTTCTGCTTTCTAAGTAGAAATGCAGACACAGGAGCCCACATGCACTACTGGTAGGAGTGTGAACTGGTGTAGCCATTCTACAGAGCAAATTGGTACTGCTTAGGTGAAATAAAAACATGTATTACCTGTGTCCCAGAATTCCAAATCCTGGAACATATAGTCCCAAATTTACTAAGAAAAGTGCAAAGATATGCATTGAATTGTTTTATGTGGAGAGCATAAATGAAAGTAGAGTAAAAGTCTGTCCTTGAAAGAGTGGACAGGGAGTATGTGGTGGATGGCTACATTTAGAAGCAAATAATCCTGGATCTGTTTTCAAAGATTTATTTTATTGATTTTGACAGAGAGAGAAGGGGGGTGGGCCCAGATCAGTCTCCATAGTTGTTCGTCATAGTTTCATTTCAAACTTGTGTGCACAGGGCCGTGAAGGGCGGGAAAGAACCAAACTGGGGGCCTCACTCATGGGAAGCACACCCCAGTTCAATATATAGGTCTGCATAGGCCAGGGCCTGGACTCAATTCTCAGACCCCAGTCCTGCAAGGTGAGTGTTCAACCCACTGAGCCATCCTGGTGTCCCCAAGCATGGATCTTAACATCACAATGCTACTTGAAAATTATATATTAATTGTTGTGTGTGTGTGTAAGTAAAAATTAGTCTCCTTAGTCTGCCACAATGAAAAGCATCATTGTGGCTTTAATAGCAGAAATTTGTTTTCTCACAGTCCTAAAGTCAAGATGTCCATGGTATA
>PVKE010033410.1:0-17922 GCA_004027555.1 Craseonycteris thonglongyai
CATGAGGACCGAGGATCGAATCCCGGCTCCGGCCCAGGCAGGACCCACGTGCTGAACTGGGGAGTTCCCACAGTTTGGTTCTCTATCTGTCTCTGTCTCTGTCTCTCTCTCTGTCAAAAAGTAAAATAGAAATAACTATGCACTGAAGACAAAAAGATAATTTCTCTCTATAAATGTGAAAAGATAAAAAAAAAAAAAATTAAAAAAAAAAAAAAAAAAAAAAAGAGGGGCTGCTCCTTGCCAGGCCAGCCAGAAAAGCCTAGAGGGAAGCATTGGACAGGAATACTGGTCTTCAGTCCCAGCTCTGCCAATCCTTAGCTGTTTTCTTATCTAGTAAATGAAGCCAAGGACCCAAGACTTGCCCACCTCACAGGGTTATCAAATAAACCCAGATGAGAAATGTTTTGCAACTATAAAGGAAATTTCAAGGAGTAGCAAGATGGATGAGAAAATAACTCTGGACTAGAAGGAGACCCCAGGGAAGAAGAGAGTTTTGGTCCAGCTTTCAGGTCACCTAGGATTCTGGAGAAAGGTGGGATGGGACAGCTAAAGGATACTCAGTGGCTTGGAAAAGCTGAGTGGCCCCTGGCCTTGGATTTGAGCACTAAAGAAGAATCAAGAGGAGAGGAAGACTTGAGAATTTATAAGGAACAGTTCGTGGTCCCTCATACCACTTCCTGCAAAACACTCTCTCCAAGCTAGAAATACCATATTCTCCCATGCTCCCTTTATAATCTTCCCCTCTATTAACCACATGAAGCATCTATGTTTGCCACTCCCCACACCATAACCCCTCCTGACCACCACAGCCATCCTGAGAGAGAGGTAAAGAAGAAAATTTATAACTATAGAACATGAGATGTGAACCTAGCATCATGCTAAGTGCTTTTTGTGCTTTATTTATCTTCGTGACCATCTTGCAAAATGAGAAATATTATCCCTATTTTAAATTGAGGAAACTGGTATTTAAAAAGCCTTAGTAACTTACTCAAAGACACAAAGCTAATAATTCCCAAGCTAGGATGCAAACCCAAATCTGATTCTAAAATCCTAGTACTTTCTTGAGTGTAGTCAGTCACCATGTACTATTCAGCTGGAACCAGGGAAGGTTCTGGGTTTGGGCACTGAGTCCAGGTGACAGTTTTGTTTCTCCTACCCTCATTTCTATAGGCAGGGAAAGACACTTGTGATGAACAAGCACGTGGGACATCTGCTTCGAACCAAAGCCATCGAGCATGCAGATGGTGGTGTGGCAGCAGGAGTGGCAGTCCTGGACAACCCATACCCAGTTTGAGGGCACATCCACACCCACCCAGACTTCATTCAAGAGACCTTCTATATCCCTCATATTTGTTATTTCTCTCCTAGTCCTCCTGAGAGAGGCTTCTCTCCCCCCACTTTGGGAGGGCTGGTGTCTTTTAGAGACCTCCAGGGTCTTCATATTGAATCCTGGGTGCCTCCCGTGTGAGAACTGGAAAAGCTGTATTTCCCTTAGGTGAAGTCTAGAAACCCCTAAATCCTAGGTGTATGGGTACAGCTGAAAGGAAGCTGGTCTGAGGTAAGGGCCCATAACACTGCCATCTTCCTGTCAGCCTTCTCAGCAGGTCCCAGTATCTGACTGGGGATAGGATTGAGGAGTGGAAGAAGCGGGGGTGGAAGGCATAGCCTTTCCCCATCTCTGCCTTAAATAAAACTACATTTCTGACTCTGATTCCTTGGTTTGTGCAATTAGGGGAGGGAGGAGCTATAGTCTGGGTCAGCCCACTTAAGGTAGATTGGAGCAGGGGAAGTGACTTGGCTCTAATCAGAGCCTCCCTAGCTCCAGACCTTATGAATAGGACCTTGAGTTCCAGTCCATAGTCACTCACTAATGTTCCCTACAGGGAGCATCATAGGGAGGAGAGAGGGTTCCTGGCAGGAGCTCAGAGAGGAGGGCAACCGTGATGGGACATCACAGTTGTAAACTGGCTTCACATGCATTCCTCCTTAGCTCAGGGGCTTGTCAAAGGGCCTATGAGTGAAGCCCTGCCTAGACTGCCCAAACTAAAAGTTTTAGAAGGATATTGGCATATTCCTGGTGAAAACCATGAATTCCTAAGAAAACAATTCACCACCTTCTTAAGGTCATAGACTTTATTTCTACAACCACGAGGCTTGAGCACAAGGGCAAGAAAAAGTTTCATCTGAGAGTATCTGTCATGGGCAGGACTCTGTTCAGAGGAGGGTGGGAACAGAGCACAAGGAAGACTAGTTCCTCTGACCCTAGGAATAAAACACATTTACTCTTCCAAAGAAGCAAATCTGAAAACTCTGGAAGCTGAGCCTACCTGCAGAGCCCCTGTATCAAATAGGCAGACAAGCACTGCCATCTGGCACAAAAGGTCCAGGACAGAAGCAGCAAAGTGTTTGAAAATAACCATTTGTTCTAGTACTCACAACCAGGCATTTCTAAGGGCAAGTACATCCCCAACCAAGGTAAGTGCTGGTGCTTCCTGAGAGTGGACAAAGGATTACAGAGCTGCCTCCCTGCTTCAGTCTAGTCCCTCATTTGCCCTCTGAACACTTAACTTGGGTTGAGGACATGAACTTCAAGTCCCTGTTCTGGGCTCCAAGGGCCCTTTTTCAGGCACAGGAACCTAAGGCTGACCCTGGGCCCTGTCCCATCTGCCTGGTAGTCAGAGGAAGTTGCCCCTACCAGGGAAAAAGTTGGTCTGTGTTCCAGACAGCTGGTTGAGAGAGGTGGTATGGGTCATCCCTGGCCCTCGGTACTCCTGGATGGGGGCAGGGAGAGTAGGCAAAACTTTGGAAAGCCAAGCAAGGGGAATACGGGGTAAAGGGCAGAGTCTTGTTCACTGGATGGTCCGGCAGCGGTGGCTGAAAAGTTGGCTGATGACAGATGGGTCAGCCACAGTAGATGTGTCCCCCAGGTCGTGGTCATTTTGAGCAATCTTTCGAAGCACCCGCCTCATGATTTTTCCTGGAGGACCACAGGCTTTGGTTATCTGGTGACAGCACTGACCCACTCCAACCCTGCCAAAGGCTTCCATCCACACACTGCCACCAGGGCCTCAGTCAATCCCAATTCCTTGAGCCTCTGAACATACCTGAACGGGTTTTAGGCAAGCCAGGTGCATTCTGGATGTAATCCGGTGTGGCAATGGGACCAATCTTTTCTCTAACTGTAACCAACAAATCATTAAGCAGTACTCTTAGCCACAGTTTTCTAAAACCAAGTTAGAGATGTTTTTGTTCTCTACCTATTTCTTCTTTAAGGCCTTGCCTATGGAGTCAATCTCAGTCTCACTGCCTCTTTGTAATAGTTGTCTCTTTACTCTCTCATTTATCTTAATCATCTTCAGGCAACTCAGGCTCTAGAGTCAGCCTGCTAGAGTTAAAATCCCACTTTACTAGCAGTGTGACCTTGGGCAAGTAATTTAACTTCTCTCAGTCTCAACTTCTTCATTTTTACAATAAGGGTAATAGGATCTATCTCATTGGGTAATTATATGTATTTAAAGCAACCCAGTGGTGGCACAGAATGAGTTCTATAAATGTCAGCCATTATTATCCTAGTGGAGAGACTAGTAGAGACTGAGTGGGAGGAGGGCAATCAGTCCCAAAGGACCCTTGGGATCTGTTTGTGGTTTGGGGTGCAGCTCACTCTAGCTCTTCCCCCAAAACCTGCTATAGTAACTGGCCATCAGGACAAGCCCTTCAGTCCTTGCCCAGGGAGGCTTCTCACTCTGCTTCTTGAGCTCCTCAGTGAGGGTAGGACTGAAGGTGTAGCCATCGCACAGGGTGACAAAGCAGTAGAGGCATTCGCCCTTCACAGGATGAGGGTAGCTGACCACGGCTGCCTCTGCAACAGCCCGATGTTCCACTAGTGCTGACTCCACCTCAGCCGTGCTCAGTAGGTGTCCTTGTCAAGGGAAAGGAAGTACCATGAGAGCAGTCCCAGCCTCTACTCCCAGCCCCTGCTCCATCTGTGCCTAGATGGCAGTCTTGGTCTGATAAAACAGAAAAGGCCCTTCATTCCTCTCATGGCATGCTTTAGTCACTGCACCATCCCAGTTTCCCTCCTCAAGGCACATTCCAGTGTTTATCACTCTATTGCAAAACCTGGCCCAGAACTAAGTGCTTCACTCCAAACTTGATCTAGCCAAAGGACATCCTGGCTTTCTCAGAAGGCATTAGCTGGGAGTTGCTAGGAGAGCAGGGCTAATGAGAAGGGAAAATGGTCCCTGGCCCTCACCAGATACATTCAGCATGTCATCAATTCTGCCAGTGATCCAATAATAGCCATCCTGGTCCCGCCGGCAGCCTGGGAAGAGAAGAAATGCACAACATAATAAAAACAGGGGAAGCTGAGATGGCTCAGTGGGTTAAGCACTCACTTTGAAGCCTCGGGGTCCGAGGATCGAGTCCTGGCCTGTGCAGACCCATATGCTGAACTGGGGTATGCTTCCCATGTGGGAGGCCCCCTGCCCAGTTTCCACCCTGCATGGCCCCCCTCCCACCGTGTAGACTGAAACCATGTCAAAAACTGATGACGTACAATCATGGAGACTGCTCTGGGCCCTACCCCTTCTCTCTGTCTCTCTCTGGCTCTGTCAAAAACAATAAAAAAAACTTAAAAAAAAAGGATATATGATCTACATTACCAAACTGCCACACCTACTGCAATAGCTTCCTAAAAAATCTTGCTTCTACCCTTGCCCACTGTGGTTGCCACACTCTAAAATGGCCACACTGATCTCCACCTCCTAGTATTCATACCACTGTGTAGTCTTCTTTCTCTTTGTACTAGGGTTAATTTGTGTGATCGATATAATTTGACAGAAGTGGTGTGATATAATTTCTGAGGTTAGATTATAGAAGACACTGACTTCTCTCTTAGCTGCATTTGGTTGCATTCTCTCAGATTATTTGTTCTGTGGGAAACCAGCTGTCATATCATGAAGCCCTATGGAAAGGCCCAAGTAGTAAGGAACTGAGGGTTCCTGCCAATAGCCACAAGAGTGAACTTGGAAGTAGGTCTTCCAGACTCAGCCAATCCTTCAGATGACTACAGTTCCAACTAACAGCTTGATTGCAATCCATAACAGATTCTAAGGAAGAACCATTAGCTAAGCCCTGTATTCCTGATCCTCTAAAATTGTATGAAATAATATACCGTATTTTCCGGCGTATAAGACGACCCCCTAATTTTACAGTTAGAACATAGGTTTAGGCCTATATTCGCTGTATAAGACTACAGCCTCGGAAGTGGGGGGTAGTCTTATACAGCGAATATAGGCCTAAACCTATGTTCTAACTGTAAAATTAGGGGGTCGTCTTATACGCCCGGTCGTCTTATACGCCAGAAAATACGGTAATACTGTTTCAAGCTGCCAAGTTTGGAGGTAATTTGCTCTACAACAATAGGAAACTCATATACCCACCTAAAGTCTATTCTCTATAAATTAGGCAAAGTTATTTTCTCAATAGTAAATCAGTTTTTATCACTTCTTTGCTCAAAACCCCTAAAAGTCTCCTACTATATGTACATTGGATGAAATAAAAACTCACCATGGCTCCCAAGGCTCTATATTACCTCTCCAACTTCATATAACATTCTTCCCTTTGCTCACTACACTGGTCACATAGGCTTCAGTCTATCCCTCAGATATTTTAAACATTTGTCTCTGAACAGAACATTCTACAATTACTCCAGATTTTCCCATGCCTGCTCCTCACCTTTCAGGTCTGTGGTCAAATGTCACTTCAGAGAAGGCTTTTCTTGCTATCCCACATATGGTCATCCCTGTGGACAATCTATATCTCAGAACTCTGTTTAGAGTACTTTTTCTTCATAGCCCTAATTACTAAGATAAGCTTACTTGTTTGCTAAGTTTATATCTGTCTCCCCTTTGTAGAAGGTAAGCCCCATGACAGCAGAGACCTTGCCTACATTATTTATGGTAATATCCCCTGTGCTTTGATCAGTGACTGGACATAGTAGGTGCTCAATAAATATTTGTGGGTGAATGGAATGGTGGATGGGCACATAGGCAAACAGCCTACAGACACAGGGACACACATAATGCAATACACACTGCCATATGCCTCATCTCTTTCAACACAGAAACAATGGAAATAAGAATCTCTTTCCTCATACGTCAAATCTCAGATGACTGAGACCCTGCCTGCAACACTGAAAATGGAAGGGGAAGGTACATGTCTTAGTAGGAGGTGTGGGAAGGGGGATAACCAAGACTCACCATCTCCTGTCACATAATACCCGGGGAACTTCTTGAAGTAGGTGGTCTCAAAGCGTTCATGATTCCCATAGACTGTGCGCATGATCCCTGGCCAGGGCTGCTTGAACACCTGGGTAGTGAGGAAGGCACAGTGGTTTCACTAGAAGATAGTCACAGCTTTGTCAAACTTGAGGAGAAATGGCCTGAATGCCATTCCTGAAGTAGGACAAAGTACAGGCTTTGGAGATAGACAATCCAGGCTTGGAATCCCAACTGTACCACTCACTAGCTATGTGACCTCAGGTAAATAACTGTCTCTGAGTTTCAGGATCCTTATCTGTAAATCAGAGAAAATAATATCTGATTAAGTTATGGTGAGGATTAAACTGATAGTATGTAGAAGTTGCCTAGCACAATGTTAGATAAGCATTTAGTAAATCTGAGTCTCCTTTTCAGTAATCCCTCAGGAAAGCAGGTCGTTTGTTCAAATAAAAGTAGCCATATAAAAATGTGGGACCCACATATGAGTAACTATTGTCTCAATCAATAATATCCTGTGGCAGCAGATAGATGGGATGGTGAAATTCTAAGCTAAGAGAAGTCATGGGTTCAACTGCTGTCCTTGTTGCCGACTTGTTCTTAATAGAAGTGAAGTGGGGTGGAGGGTGGGGGCTAATGATCTCCCTATAAGTACTAAAGAAAAATTACAACAGCTAACATTTATCAAACACTGTTAAGTCCTGTACTAAACCCTTCACATGGATTATCTAATTTAATCAATCCAGCAACCACAGAAGACAAAGATACTATTATAGTTCTGTTTTTCAAATGAGAAAATTTAGGTTCAGAGGTGGTTAGGTAAATTATCTGAAGTCATAGAAGAGACAGAGCCAGGATTTAAACCCAGGCAGGTTGACTTTGGAGCCTACACAGTTTTCTACTATATTATGGAACTTACTTTCACACTAGAATGCTTGTCAAAGGAAGAGTTGGGACTGACTCTTCCACACCCAAAAAAGGCAACATCAGGTATCTTTGAGCAGAGCCCGAAAGAGCCTTGGGGGCCTAAAGAGAAAGAGGCAAAGTCTCCAGGATTCCTTCCAGGGTTTTTGCAGAGGATAAACCCTAACCATGGAACCTCAGGCACAAGCAGCTACCAGGAGAGATTAGGTTCTTAATTCTGAAGCCATGTACTGTGCCCTTTGGTGGACCCTTTCCCCCCACTCTTCAAAGACCTCAAGAGCCAGGGCCTCACCAGATAACCTTCAGCTTCACCTTCCAACTCTTCCCCAGACTCATTCAGGATTGCAGGCGCTACACCAAAGAATGGGAAGGTCTAGAAGCAAACAGGAGACAGGATTAAAGGAGAGGAATGAGGCAACTGACTCAACTCTCTACCTCTCCCAAGGAGATGCAAAGCCCCAAATTCCTCACACATCCCAGTCCAATTCCCCCACCCTCTACCTAGGTCAAATGCCCCAAGACTCTACTCCTGCCTAGCCCGGGGCTAGCCAAGGGACCCTCACTCACAGCAGAACCAGGCTTCATGGGCGTGGCACCAGGGAGAGGAGTCAGCATATGGCCACCCTGTGGAAGTTAAAGATTAGGGATTTGAATCAGTATTCCCACATTGTCCCTAAACCCTAGCCTTCTGAACCCCTTACTCACTGTCTCTGTCTGCCAGAAGGTGTCAACAATGGGGCAGCGCTGGGCACCCACCACCTGGTAATACCACAGCCAGGCCTCAGGGTTGATGGGTTCACCTACTGTGCCAAGCACCTGTAAGGATGCCCGGCTATGCCTTGGGCAGGGGAGGGAGGAGAGAAGGCTCTGAGTACCATTGGGAGCCAGGAAGATGTGTGCAGACTCTTCTCCTGCTCCCTTCCCCTATTCCAGGTCAGGGAGTTGGAACAGGGAAATGGAAAGGACTGCAAAGGCCAGCACCCAGCACTGAGGGACATCCACGGGCAGCAACTTGGGAGGGGTCTTACTTGGTGACAGGTTCATCTCCAAACTTCATGAGCAGGCGGATAGCTGTGGGTGCTGTGTAGAACTTGGTCACCTTGTACTTGTCCACAATGCTCCATAGGCGGCTCACATCCGGGTATGTGGGGATCCCTTCAAACTGACCCCATGAAGGCTGGTCATTCCTGCTCCTTTCCAATGGACCCTCCATTCCCCTACCATACCCTCCATTCCCCTACCATACCCATTTTTTTGCCCTCTCTGACAAACCCATGCTTTTGCTCCCTTCCCATACAAGTCAAGAGAACTTCCCAGTCAAGATATACAACCCCCTCAGGACTGTGTAAGTCCTACTGCCTCTAGAACAAGTGGCCTTGGGAGGTAGTCACCCAGGATCATCTTGTCCATCCCCTAGACGAGTTGCCGTGGGTCCCAGCCCCCTTCTCACCAAAATACTGGTGGCACCATTGGCCAGTGGCCCATAGGTGACATAGGAATGGCCAGTGATCCAGCCAATGTCTGCTGTGCACCAGAACACGTCCTCCGGGTGGAAGTCAAATACATACTTGAAGGTTGTAGCCACATAGAGCATGTAGCCTCCAACTGTGTGTACCACACCCTGGGGGAAAATAGGGCCTCAGGTTAGGGCCCTCAGCTAACCCCCTCGAACCACCCAATGTAGGCTGGGCAGAGCCAGAGGAAGATGCTCCTTAGGGATTTTGGCCCTACCAGTACCCCTTTCCCAGCATCCACCTCTCTCCTATCCCCTTTTCTCCGTGTCTCCATCTCATACTCCATACACATGTATAGTCAGTCTATCATTCATATCCATACCCTAAGATGTTATTTCTGAGCCACCCACATCACCTTCACACACACAAACACTTCTAGTACACTCACATCTAATTGTATCTGTATGTATATATGCACACACACTCAATTACACATTGACAGAGTGAGAATAGGAGAAAAAGATCATCTTTGCTTACTCCATCAACATCCCAGCCCTAGGAAAGAGACAAAAATTGTGTTCCTAAAGATCCATTGAGGGGTTTTCCGAACCATATGGAGAGAAGAATTTAGGGGTGGGGTGATCTTTCAGGTCAGTGGAAGAGTCAGAATTTTCTTAAGTATTTCTGGCTCCCATACTGTGCCTTAGGGACTAGATGTTAAAGTGTGGCATGTTAGAGAAACTGAACTCTATGAGCTATAATCTAGGAGCCCAAGAGGGACAGGGCAGCTCTCCTTCAACCAAATCATGTGGACCTGGGCACGAAAAATCAATGTAAGCCACATAGACTGATCCTTTTCTCCTTTTCTGAGCCACCATGAAAGCCCACAACTGAGTTGCTGCACCTTGGGCCTCAGTCTAGTGATTGAGGATTTATCTTAATTTGATTTAGAAAAGGTAAAGGGACATTTCTAAAACTCAGCATTCAAAGTAAAATTCATGTCATTACATGCTTCCTCAGAAACTCACTTCTCACTCTTGCACAGTACACACACACACACACACACACACACATACACACACACCACACTTGCCTTTGGTTTGCCTGTGGAGCCACTGGTGTATAGGATGAAGAGCGGGTCCTCAGCATCACACCACTCAGGCTCGCACTCAGCCCCTGCCTCCTGCATGAGTTCATGCCACCACAAGTCAACCCCTTCATTCCAGGAGATCTGCAGAGGGAGGAAGATGGGAATAGGCAGGGAAGAACTGTGAACAGCTCAAGATGGGGGGCAGGAGATACCCCTACCTGGCTCATGGAGGGGCCAGGGTGGGACTTATGAGCAGGGATACTGGGAGGGAAGAAAGGCCTTATGAGGGTGGGATGGAACAGAGAGAAGAGGAGCAGAATAGCGTGCTTCCTGGGTACTCCAGCACCCTGCTCCAGAATTCCCCCTCCTTTGGCCTCACGCTGAGAAGGAACCCTTGGTTGGTCCCTTGTCATCCTTCAGTTCTTTGGTAGAGTTCCACTATCACCCCTGTGTTATTCTTGATCACAGCACCATATTTTTCCCACACAGTACATATTTCCAGTTATTTTATTTAGATTGATTACTGTCTCCCCAACTAGATAGTGACCTCTATGAGTGCAGTGGCATGTCTCCCCCCCCTCCCCCCCGCCACCTCCCACACCCCCAAGACCTAGTAAAATGCCTGGCACTCAAAAGGTACTCAGTAATCATTTTTGTTGGATGAATGAATATGCACACACAGGCCTGCATACACATATATGTACTTATGGGACTAGTGGCTCATCAGTAGGATTGCGAACACCACACAATTCAGAAATGCAAAATTAGTCAGAGCCTGCAGGTGAGGCAGGCATCTGGCCCTGTTAGTAGTGAAAGAAGTCAACAATTCTTGGTCCAAGCACCTTTTCCTACATGTCCAGATTTCATCCATATCTGGAGGTTCTTACCCTAGCTCTGCCTCTACCTTTACACCACTGGTACCAATGAGTTTCCCATAAAGATATTTACTTGAGGTTCATTTATCAGGAAGCTCTACTTTAAGGTGGTAGAGAAGGACCAAGGTGGACTTTTCTCCCAGTGGAGGGATGTCCCTCTATATTGGCGTGCCTTCGATAACTACTGGAGATCTGTTTGAAATTTTTCTAAACTCTCCTTGAAACTGTTTTACTTTCCTGGTGATATCACCTCTTTGAACAACTAGTTTCCTGAGTCTGCTCTTGGCTGAGTGAAGTTGGATTCCCTAAATTTGTCTAAAAATTGCACTGGATTTCAATCCCAGTTCTGCCACTTCCTAGCTATATATAACCTTGGCAAGTCACTTTACCTCATCACTCCTTTTTTTTTTTTTAAGATTTATTTTATTGTTTTTGACAGAGACAGAGCGAAGAGGGAGGGCCCAGAACAGTCTCCATAGTTGTGCATCATCAGTCTTCAACATGGTTTTGTTCCACACATGTGGGCGGGGGCTGCACAGGGCAGGAACTGGGCTGGGGACCTCCCACATGGGAGGCACGCCCCCTCGAGCCTGGAGCCAAACCAGGGGGCAAGAACCGAACTGGGGGCCTCCTGGATGGGAAGCACACTCCAGTTCAGCATATGGATCCACATGGGCTGGGGCTGGGATTTGATCCTCAGTCCCCGGGGCTGCAAAGCGACTGCGTAACCTGCTGAGCCATCCTGGCTTCCCCTCATCACTCCTTTTAAAAATGAGGATAATTGTTCATGCTGTAATGGTCTCATAGGATTTGGGGAATGTCAAAATAGAAAGGTATTACCTAGTAAACATCAAGCCTTGGATTATCTTGCGGGCTGGGGAAGACTGATGAATGTTAGGAAGGATAGAAGTTAGTTCAGTTCTACTGAACTCCTCTGAAAATGAATTTAAGGGTATAATGATCGGAACTGTTTGGGGTTTGCTTTAGTTGTCACACAGCCTTTTCATATTCATTAGCTTCTTATATATTCAATGGCCCTAGCTCACAGTAGAAATGAAAGTGTAAGAGAAACACCATACTCCTATCGTCGTATGGCTATATGCTAATGTACTATGTGCCTATTTGGTTAAAAAAAAACAACAAAAAACAAGTGCCCTTCCCCCCTGGATGTAGCTTGAGCTGAAGGCGTGTAGGGCCAGAGAGGCTGCAGATGTGGGAGCAGAGCAACTCTGAGGTGGTGAATAGTAGTTCTTCATGTCTGCAATAAAAAATGACTTTCAATAACACTACATTGTAAGAAAGTGGGAAAGAAACAGAATGGTAAGGGTAAAAAAGTTGAAGAGACAGAGTATGAAGAATTTGTGGTGGAGGGGAAGCCGGGATGGCTCAGCAGGTTAAGCGCTCACTTTGCAGTCCTGGGGACCAAGGATTGAATCCTGACCCCGGCCCGTGAGGACCCATATGCTGAACTGAGGTGTGCTTCCCATGTGGGAGGCTCTCAATTCAGTTATCGGCCCCCGGTTCGGCCCCTGGCTCGAGGGGCCATGCCTCCCATATGGAGGCCCCCATCCCAGTTCCCACTCTGCATGGCCCCCACCTGTGTAGAACAAAACCATGTCGAAAACTGATGACGTACAACTATGGAGACTGTTCTGAGCCCTCCCCCTTCTCTCTTTCTGTCTCTGCCTCTGTCTCTCTCTCTCTGACTCTGTCAAAAATAAAATAAAATAAATCTTAAGAAAAAAAGAATTTGTGGTGGAAAATTTACTGGACTGGCCCATAGCAAATGGGAAGGTAGAGTATTTCCTGAAGTGGAAGGGATTCACAGATGCTGGAAATTCTTGGGAACCTGAAGAAAACTTAGATTGTCTAGAGTTCATTGAAGCATTTCTTAATTCTCAAAAGACTGGTAAAGGAAAAGATGTTACAAAAAGAAAATCTTTACCTAACAGAGAGAAGAAAAGAGATGCCATTGATAAACTTAAGAGGCTTTGCCAGAGGTCTTGATCCTGAATGAATAATTGATTCCACAGACAGCAGTGGAGAATTAATGTTTCTCGTGAAATGAAAAAGATTCAGATGAAGCAGATATGGTGCTAGCAAAAGAGGCAAATATTAAGTGTCCTCAAATTATAATAGCTTTTTATGAAGAGAGACTAAATTGGCATTCTCGTCCAGAAGAAGCCCAATAATTGTATTGCTTTTTTTATATATGTTTATATATACATATAAAATCTGGGTCTTGGTTTTATGATTTATTAGAGTGAAGAAATAACTACTTTCTAATGAAAATCAAGTTTGATGTTTGTTTGTTTGTTTTTTAATATTTATTTATTTATTTATTTTTGACAGAGAAAGGAGAGAGAGAGAGATACAGAGAGAGAATTGAACTGGGGGAGCTCCCAGCCCAGTATATGGTTCCGCACAGGCTGGGGCCGGGATTCGATCCTCGGTCCCCGGCGCTGCAAAGTGAGCGCTTAACCCACTGAGCCATCCCAACTTCCCCTGATGTTTGTTTTGAAGTAGTACTGTGGGGAGTTGTTGGGGTTCCTTTTGCTGTTGTAGTTGTTGCGTCTATAGCACTGGTTACTTTGAACAAAAACTTTCAGTAGTTGCTTTCTTTATCAGAAAGCAACGTTTGATACCATAGTATATTTTTTCTCTGCATTAGAGAACAGCTTTTCTAAACGTTGGGGGAAATCTCCATTGTCATTAGTCAGCATTTGTATTTAACTCATATATACCTAAGGATCATTCTGGGCTTTTTGTTTATTTTGGGACTTTTGGTGTGTATACATAGAATACATACCGGTATGTAAATTGTTTTCTTTCTTCCTTTCTCTCGTCTCTCTCTCTCTCTCTCTCCCTTTCTTTCTTTTTTAACATTTAACAAGACAAAAACAGCATTTCACAACCATGGATAAGCCCATATTTTCTGGAATGCCATCATTTTCAGCAACCTAAACAATAAATCACTTCAAGATCAATTGAAATTTTTCCTGAAGCTTTAACTTTTGAAATTAAACAATTTATAATTAACTGGGAAATTTAAATATAATGTAAGCAGTTAAAATTGGGATTATTTAAAAGCAGTCATATCAGACTCCATATCCATATTTACAATCACATAAATGCAAGTTTATTTGCAAAACCCCTTAAAGGACAATTTTGTCACTACCAACAAGCTTCCTACACAAATGAGAAAACTAGGCAAACCCTGGTGTGTTTTAATTAGGCAAGCAAGATTTGTTGAAAGGTTCCTTCTAGTGAACCACTCCTTTATAAGAAGTTGAAATCCCTGTGCTATATTGACTAAAAGGTCAGGTTTCCTAGAATGTGTAAGACTATGTTCATGGAAGGAAGGTTAGAAATGTTTAAAGACAGCAATTTAGGACCTAGTGGAATAAGTGAGTGATCTTTGGTAATCTAAACTCTTGACCTGCATGTTTTTTCTTTAACCCAATTTTTTCTTATATCTAGGCTCAATCTCAGTATTTGGGTTACTGGTTCAACAGAAGCCAGGAAAAACAATAACTTTGTAGTAATCAGAATGTTATCTGGCTGTATATTGTTTACTTTATTGTAAATATTGGTAAATAGTAGTTAATAAATAGTTTTATATGCCTTAAAAATAATCCAGTGTTAGACATGTATTATACTTTGATAAATTATAAAATGACTCTCCAACCACTCCCCTCTTTCTGTAGTATCTGCCCCTTGCTCTAGTCTTGAGAATTTGAAGTTTCTAGCACATAAGCATCATGAGAATGACAAGCCTATGCCAAAAAGAGGTGCCATTAAAAATTAAAAAGAAAAAAGAAGAGAAGAAGCTGCCAATGAGCTAAAAAACACCCTGTTTTTAAGTGGAGTAGCCATATGGATCTACAGTGTAGATCCTGTCACATGAATACTTTTTTCCATTGCCAAATGATCTACTTTAAATGAGGAAATTTATATATTTAAGCAGAAGTGTGTCAATATTGCTTTGGGCAAATGGTGCTGGTCTACATTACTGCTGTGATTGCCACAGAAAAGGCACTAGATACATGTACAGGCAAGTTATACTGTGGAAATGAGAGGAAGCTTATAATCTTATAAAACTGTTTCCTTTGTGGGCATGTGAGTAAGAAGTGGGGCATACTTCAGGTGTGGAGCTGATAACCAGCACTAGGAAGCAGGGTGAATTTCATTAGTGCCACAAACATTGATTATGAATTAGGTATGTGCCTATGAGGGCCCAGAGCTTTGAATTAGGAAAAGGTTTGACTTTTCTGAAATATGAATGGAAGAGTTGGCCTTTGTCCTTGGACAAGGATAGTCTCAGGGAGGGCAGCTAGCTGCCAGGTGTGATAAGAACATGAGGAAACTCATAGGTGACATGGTTGAAGGCACCTACAAACTGCCAGGCCCTCTCTTGAAGAGTGCTTAAGGACAGGGGGATTTGGAGCTCTGCCAAGATTTCTGCAGCTTTGACTGCAATTCTCAAGCCAACAAACCTGGAATGTGTACCAGTAAGCCCATATTTATGGTCTTCAGGTTTGTTTGTTGTTTTTTTAAAAGATTTCTTTTATTCTTTGAGAGAAGGTGTGTGTGTGTGTGTGTGAGAGAGAGAGAGAGAGAGAGAGAGAGAGAGAGAGAGAGAGAGAGAAAGAGAAGGGGGAGGGCCCAGAACAGTCTCTATAGTTGTACATCATTAGTTGTGACATAGTTTCATTCCACACAGGTGGATGTGAGGCTGACTGGGCAGGAACCAAACCGGGGGCCTCTGACATGGGAGGCAAGAAACTTCACCACTGTGTCATCCCAGCAGTTACCAGTTGTGCCACAGTTCAGCACATGGGTTTGCAAGTGCTCAACCTGCTGAGCTATCCCAGTATTCCCATCTTCAAGTTCTTGGTAACTGTTTTCACCTCCAAGAAACAAAAATCCAGGAGCCTGTGGCCTAAAAGCATCTGGTATTAAGAATTCAAGAGTTTATTTGTGGGGAAGCCGGGATGGCTCAGTGGGTTGGGCGCTCACTTTGCAGCCCTGGGGACCGAGGATCGAATCCCGGCCCCGGCCCGTGTGGACCCATGTGCTGAACTGGGGAGTGCCCCCAGTTCAGTTCTCACCGGGGTCTCACCCCGACCCAGTTCCTGCCCTGTGCAGCCCCAAGCCCACCTGTGGAATGAAACTATGTGGAAAAACCAATGATGTGCAGCTGTGGAGACTGTTCTGGGCCCTCCCCCTTCTCTCTGTCTCTGTATCTCTCTCTCTCTCTCTCTCTCTGTCAAAAACAATAAAAATAAATCTTAAAAAAAAAAAAAAGAGTTTATTTGTTTTCTGGTTTGTTTCCGCCTTAGAAATGCCAACTGGGGGATGCCAGAATAGCTCAGTGGTTTGAATGCTTGCCTCACAATCACACGCAGGAGGCCCCCAGTTTGGTTCCTGCCCCGCGCAGTCCCACATCCACCTGTGTGGAATGAAATTGTGTCACAATTAATGATGTACAACTATGGAGACTGCTTAGGGTCCTACCCTCTTCTCCCTTTCTCACCTTCTCTCAAACAATAGGATAAATCTTAAAAAAGAAAAGAAAAAAGGAAATGTCAACCTGTCTTCTACTAAAAGCAACAAAAGCTAACATTTATGGGTAGTTACTATGTACCAAACACCTTACATACTCGTGTATTGACAAAACCCCATCAGGTAGATACAATTATTATCCTTATTTTACAGATGGAGAAACTGAGGCAAGAGACCTTAAGTAACTTTCCCAAGCTTCCACAATGGCAGGTAACAGGGCCAGGATTTGAATCCAAGTAGTCTGGCTTCAGAGACTATATTCTAACCTCTAAGTTTGTTACCTCCTTTTAGAGAAAAGTCTTAGGTCCCTGACTGTGTTTTAAA
The DNA here is from genome assembly GCA_004027555.1 of Craseonycteris thonglongyai. Taxonomy (NCBI): domain Eukaryota; kingdom Metazoa; phylum Chordata; class Mammalia; order Chiroptera; family Craseonycteridae; genus Craseonycteris; species Craseonycteris thonglongyai. The sequence continues at coordinate 16,511 of PVKE010033410.1, forward strand.
ATAGCAGTGTCCCATGAGAATCAGACCTGTCTCCACCATGCTAATGAGAATAGAGAAAAAGGGGATTATATTTACCATTAGCCTAAGCAATTAAATAGGAACAGATTTAGAGTTAGACACTCTATGAGGATGGTAAAACTCAATGGAATTGTGGGTTTTATGCTTTATTTTCATAAGGAAAGCAATTTCCTTTTAATAAGCATGTATTATCATCTCCATTATTGATAAAGGAACTTGAGCCCATAGAGGAAAGGCAACTTATTCAAGGTCATACAGCCAAAAATTGGTCCTATGGGGAAGCTGGGATGGCTCAGCGGGTTAAGCGCTTGCTTTGCAGCCCTGGAGACCAGGGATCGAATCCTGGCTCCGGCCCAGGCAGACCCATTTGCTAAACTGGGGTGTGCCCCCAGTTCAGTTCTTGCCAGGGCCTATGTGGGAGGCTCCCGGCCCAGTTCCTGCCCTGCACAGCCCTGCGCTCATCTGTGGAGTGAAACTATATGGAAAAATGAATACTGTCAACTACGGAGACTGCTCTGGGCCCTCCCCCTTCTCTCTGTCTCTCTGTCTGTCTCTCTGTCAAAAACCAATAAAAATAAATCTTAAAAAAAAAAAAAATTACTACAAAAACTGGTCCTAGACTCTAAACCCAGTTTTTCCTCTATACTAATCTACTTTGAGTCCCCATTTAAAGATCTCCCTTCTTAGAACTACCTATAATGTAACTTTTGTCCAATTTAGTACTTAATGAATGAGTTTATATGCAGTTTGTAAATCCCAAAGTAGTACATAAATGTATTTAGGAATCTTCTTCTCTGCTGTTCTATATAAAACTTAGGTTTTCATTTGTAATATATACCTAACTCCCCAATTTGATGGTGAATTCCCAAGGTCCAGGTCTGTATCTCCTCTACCTGTCCCTCCTCCTATCTCTTCTGGCTCTGCCCCAGCTAAATGCATAGTAAAATCTTTCTGACATGGGGAAGCTGGGATGGCTTAGTCGGTTGAGCATTCACTTTGCAGCCCTGGGGACCGAGGATCGAATCCCGGCCCTGGCCCCGGCCCATGTGGACCCATATGCTGAACTGGAGAGTGCCCCCAGTTCAGTTCTCACCGGGGTGAGACCCCAGCCCTGTTCCTGCCCTGTGCAGTCCTACGCCCACCTGTGGAATGAAACTATGTGGAAAAACCAATGATGTGCAACTATGGAGACTGTTCTGGGCCCTCCCCCTTCTCTCTGTCTCTGTATCTCTCTCTCTCTCCCTGTCAAAAATAATAAAAATAAATCTTTAAAAAAAAAACCAAAAATTTCTGACAGCTTACTTGGTCCTCTTTCCCACAAAGGTCATGAACAACAAGAGAGAAATGGGATGTCTGTTGCTACTTCCCTGAGATCCATGTTCTATGCCAGTTCA
>PVKE010033411.1:0-17940 GCA_004027555.1 Craseonycteris thonglongyai
TACAACTATGGAGACTGCTCTGGGCCCTCCCCCTTCTCTCTGTCAAAAACAATAAATCTTTAAAAAAAAAACTTTCCTTCGTAAACCTACAGAACACCTGATTTGCCTCCAGAGGGCAGGAAAGAAAGCTCTTTCCTAGAAGTTCAAGCATATGTCTGAAAGAATTGGGTCATTTTGGCCAGAAAAATGCTATGCTCAGGGGTCCATATGGGAAAAATAAGAAATAGTTACCAAAAAAAAAAACACTGAGGCAACACTCACTGGCAAAACCACCCTGGCACTTTTATGATGTATAAAGGAGAGGAAGGGGAAGCCGGGATGGCTCAGTGGGTTAGGCGCTCACTTTGCAGCCCCGGGGACCGAGGATCGAATCCCGGCCCCAGCCCATGTGGACCCATATGCTGAACTGGGGAGTGCCCCAGTTCAGTTCTCACCGGGGTGAAGACCCCAGCCCAGTCCCTGCCCTGTGCAGCCCAAGCCCACCTGTGGAATGAAACTATGTGGAAAAACCGATGATGTACAACTATGGAGACTGTTCTGGGCCCTCCCCCTTCTCTCTGTCTCTGACTCTGTATCTCTCTCTCTCTCTCTCTCTCTCTCTCTCTCTCTCTCTCTCTCTGTCAAAAACAATAAATAAATCTTTAAAAAAAAAGGAGAGGAAGACTATGCCCAACCTCATTATTTGCAAACGTGGCTCTATTAGAATCACCCGGGAAGCTCTTTAATTCATATGATGCCCATTTGAGCAACTTCTGCTTCCGTCTGAGTGGAATAAGCTGGGACCACTCTTAATTCTATCACCCTAATCAATTAGGAAACTAGACAAATATATAAAAACAACTGTTTTCAAAAATGAGAAGAGAAAGACTGTTCTCCCTTAGAGGAGGGGAGTAGAGAGATAAGTCCTATGGTCACCCACAGTTTATGCTTAGAGGAATTGCACAGGTCATGGTGTAGAAATGGGGGTCTATAGCAGAGTGTTGGGTCTTAAGATCATAAAAGGCTGAGTAGATAGAGATCGAAAGTAGAGGAAGCTGAGATTCTGCAATTTGCATCACGCTGAGCTGGAGAGGAAGGAGCTACATTGAGAAAAAGCTCCTGAATCTATAAGTCCTTTCTCTTGAGCCTCTTCCTGAATGACCAACAGTGCCCAAATGGATTAAGATCCCACAGACTAGAAAAAGCCACCTAGGAAGCTTTCTTCTTAGAAGTTTCCAGAATCACAAACAATTGGGAGAAGTTCTGGCTGGGCAGTGATGTGCGTTCTCATGAACCATGTGTGGTATTCAGTGCAGACTAAAGGAGATCCACCTGAGTAGGTAATGAAATGCGCACAGAGCAGTACGACTAGGAGAAATCACAGTTGTTCTTCATTTAGGTAGGACTTCAGATACAAGGACCCAACTTCAGAATGTGGGAGAGGAAACCATACTATTGATCAGAAGAAATCCCACTATGTATTTGTGCATTGTTAAATTTTACAGTCCTGGAAGATAACGCTCCTTCCATTCTCCTAATTAAAAAAAAAAAAATCTTCTACATTTAATGTAAACAGTCCCTTTCCTGCCCTGTCTTGGTCAATTGTAATTGTATTCTTTCTTTACGGTCGAGCATAAATACCATAAAGTCTCCCTGAGCAGCCTTCTATCACCAAACAAAAGAAGATCATCCATCCTGTGAACCATTGTAGTTGAACTTTCCATGGCTTCCAGAACGTCATGAGTGCGGATGAGAGTGTTTTCGTATCATGAAGTAGGAACTCGTTGCAAACATCATCTCTCTCGGTTACTGCATAAGTGCACGTGCGCCTTATCTCTACCTTGACAACCAACACCTGGGACAGGAAGCTTTATTAATCCTCCTCTCTCCACTGAGGAAACTGAGGCTTAGAGAACTGGGAAGCGGGGAAGCCAGGAGCGCGGCCTAGGCAGTTTGGTGCCAGAAAACAAGTTTTTCAGCTCCACTGCAGATAAACAGTGAGTACGGATTTTTGTCTTTTTTTGATGAGAAGCTCCTTGGAGACAAAGGCTGTGTCTGTCCATCTTTGCGTGCCCTGCGCCTAGCATAGTGTTTTGTCTGTGGTTGGTTATCGGTGAGCACGTCTCGATGAATGGTGTGCATGCATGACAATTGTAAATATCTTTTGAAAGGTGATGCTGTTCTGAGTCATACCCAGGTGTCAGTCATGCCTAAGAATCGTGTATAGTGTTGATGTGTTCGGTGATTTCGTGTTGGGTAAATAACAGTTTTATTGAATTGCTTTTGGTATTTATCTAGCTTATCTGTTCTCTTTTGTATTCCCATTGTGCTAGGATTTTAAAGCCAAATATACGTTTTGAGACATAAAATAAGTTATGTTTTCAGAGGTGACTCATTTAGTGATCGAGATTCTAATCATTGAGTATGAAATTTCCTTTAGTAGAGTGAGGTTTTGTAAATTGAGAGAGAAACAGAACTCAAGCCATTGAAAGGCAGCCTCCTTCGGCTTCTCTGGAGTGAAGCCAGTTCAAAAGGAATAAGGAGAAAAAGGAAAACTATTACAGGGAAACCGCACACTTTACAGGCGCGGCGATATTTTCTTTCAGAATTCATTTTCTTGCTTTTATTTTTCCTCCCTTTAAAACGAAAAATAAATAGGGAAGGGCATGGTAATAATGACTTTTGAGATGGTGAGTTTTCTCAGTGAAGCTACCAGATGACTTGAATGGAGAAAACCTGGTGTGGTTTGTGTATTCCAAAACCTGGGAGGGAGTGGTGGAAATAGAGTGATGAATTATCCCGGATCATTTCCCTCCACAGTCAGACCCCTTTACTCCAAACTCTGGGCTCTGGGTCCCCCCAGCCTGTAGAGTCTCAGCAGAGATATGCAGGCATGTAACCCATGTTCCTGTCCCATGCACACAGAGTTCGCACAGAAGACACCAATTAAACACTATCGATCCAGTTGCGGTTGGAACAACTGTTGTGCAGTGAACCATAGAAAGCATTGCTGCTTTAGAGAAACGGTCAATTGTATGACTCTGTGCTTGTCCTCACTTTAGAAATCTGGGTTCGCCCTTAAAGTGTGTGTGTCCAAATTATTCATAGAAACACTAGCAGTGAACAAGAGACCTGCATGTCCAGTTTTGTCTTAGAGATGAATGGGGAGGAGGCGAGGCCCAGCCTAGCGGCTGTCCAGAGATGGGGCTGGTGTTCCACTGCCTGAGAGAAGAGCCCGAGTGACTCCAGGCGGAGCTTGTTCAAGAGGCCTGCAGCAGTCACCCTCAAGCGGCAAAGCCAGAATTGTTAGAGAGATGCTCAGGGTCTAGTGCCACGTCTTGTTCAGTGTCTCTCAAATCACAAAGTAGCTGCTGCTGCTCTTGTTGCTGCTGCTGCTGCTCTTGTTGCTGCTGCTGCTGCTCTTGCTGCTGCTCTTGCTGCTCTTGCTGCTCTTGCTGCTCTTGCTGCTCTTGCTGCTCTTGCTGCTCTTGCTGCTCTTGCTGCTCTTGCTGCTCTTGCTGCTCTTGCTGCTCTTGCTGCTCTTGCTCTTGCTGCTGTTGCTGCTCTTGCTGTTGTTGCTGCTCTTGCTGCTCTTGCTGTTGTTGCTGTTGTTGCTGTTGTTGCTGTTGTTGCTGTTGTTGCTGTTGTTGCTGTTGTTGTTGTTGTTGTTGCTGCTGTTGCTGCTGTTGCTGCTGTTGCAGCTGTTGCTGCTGTTGCTCTTGTTGCTGTTGCTGCTCTTGTTGCTCTTGTTGCTGCTGCTGCTCTTGTTGCTGCTGCTGCTCTTGTTGCTGCTGCTGCTCTTGTTGCTGCTGCTGCTCTTGTTGCTGTTGCTGCTCTTGCTGCTGCTCTTGTTGCTGCTGCTGCTGTTGCTGCTGCAGTTGCTCTTGCTGCGACTGCTCTCTTGCTGCTGCTGCTACTGCTGCTGCTGCTGCTGTTCTGGAATAATTATAATAAACTTAAATATTATTTTTGCCTCTGGAATCTTGCTCCCACCTCCACCACTATTCTCTCTGCTTTTGAGTTTGACTTCTTTTAGCTTCCACGTGTGAGATCATGCCACATTTGTCTTTGTGTCCGGCTTACGTCACTTAGCATAATGTCCTCTGGGTTTGGCTATGTTGTCACAATTGGCAAGTTTTCCTTCTTTTTATGGCTGAACAACAATACACTGTATTTATAAAAGCAACATGCTCCTTATCCATTCATTCGTTGATGGACTTAGGTTGCTTCCATACTTTAGCCATAGTGAATAATGCTGCGGTGAACATTGGGGTGCAGATATTTCGGAGCTCATGACTTGACTTCATTGAAATATTTGTCCAGAAGTAGGGTTATTAGATCAGATGGAAGTTCTATTTTTAATTTTTGAGAGATCTTGCCAAAACTTTTCTTTTGTCATTTTGATAATATTTAATAGCCATCTTAACATATTTTAGTGCAACGTTTTATGGTGTACTTTTTATGACACTCTGGGAAAATTGTGAATATTTCTTCCTGGCCAGTGATAAAATGGAAATAATGTATGACTAATATTAAATTAAATAAAATGTTGAGTGAGTTCTTACAGTGATGGATAAAATGATAAAAATAGCTTGTGATAAAAATCTAAAGTATCATTTGGTAATATTCTCATAGAATCTGCCTAGAATATGAAATCATTGCTGTCTAAATTTTGCATTCTACTGAATAATGTAATTTATATTCTTTGCTGGCTGATTCCTCTTATATATGAATCTTTCTAACTCGATTTGCAACGTAAGTGGAGATGAGGAATTGTGATAATTGATATCCTTTAGGAGGATCATTTGATTTCTACTTTATTTTTTTCACCAACAAAAATTAGGCTAATCTTGTTTTTCAGTTTGTACTGCTACTAAATAATTTTTAATGAATTGGTGTTTAAAATATTTTTAACTCACTTTTGAAAAAAAATTCATTTACACTATATCTTTCATACTTTAATTGGCAAAACAATTGTGGATAACAATATTAAAGTTAATGGCCAACAATCTTTTTCTTAATTATACTCTGGCATTCCATATTCGAATGCCTTTTTTTCCCTCTAGTTATTGTGAGCCTGTTTGGGGATGGGTTTTTATTTTGTTTGGTTTGTTTGTTTTTCAAGTGGTCCTGGGGGCCTAGGGCACAACTGACTATCTTACCATTTCTTTTCCTAAATAAGAACAAAGTTACATTGATAGAACTTAAACCCTATTGGAAATTACTTCACTTTATGAAAGTAGTGTGTGTCTGTTATCTGAATTTTGTCCTCTGTGTTCTTCAACCTTTGGCTGGACCATGGCATAGATGCAATGGATGCAATTCTGTGGGGCCCAGAGCTTATTTAAGTCTCTACCTGAAACCACCATAGAGATAGAAACTGGAAGATTGAGTGACACAAACCCCTGCTCAGGGACATGGATGTTGTAAGTGCTAGAAAGAGAATCAAGATAGAGCGGCTAATAAATTGGAATGTGGAGTCAGTAACTACTGTTTGGGTACTGCCAGGCACTATTTCAGGCACTAGAGATAGAATAATGAACAAAATAATAAAAATTTCACCCTCTTTAGACGCTGTCACGAAATAATCAGTGAATAAATAAAAGGCTGCCAAAGAATGAGTGAATTAACCATGCATGTTGCAGAGTGTGATATCACAGAGACGAAGAGCAAGCGTGGAAGAGCAGGTAAGGGTAGAACAGCAAGGATGAAAATTCTTCTGTCTTTTATGGGGCATTCTGGACATGCATGTTGGTAAGTGGAGCCTATTATAAAGTAGATACTTCAGGTCGCATTTCATCCCTATTGCTGGACATAGGTGAGACATAAATAATTTAGCATCCAGAATTTTTTTTTTTAGTTTTTTTAAATTTATGTTTTAATACGATAGGTCTAATGGGGTCATCATTCTGTTTGCTGCATGGAACCTGGCACAGAGAAAAATCACTGTAGGCAGAGCCCTCTCAACACATCACACAAGATGGACGTATTTGCTACTTCAGTACAAGTCACACACTAAAGTTCTCCATTCAGATCTTTCCTGCCTCTGAGAACATTAGGCTATGATTCTATTAACCTTCATTTTCTATAGTCACTTGTTTCTTTGCACAGTTGCTGTAGATGCCCTTTGATAAAGCAGTGAATTCCCGGGGACCTGGATTCACTCCCAGCTGGGCAGTCATAACATCATGCCAGCAGTCGTAGAGACCAGGATCTCACAGTCAATGAATCTGGGTTCGGAGGTCCCACTCAGTTATCTTTGTTACAGACTTCCGTCCCCTTTATATAGTTTAAAAAAGAAATCTGGGAAAGCCGGGATAGCTCAGAGGGTTAAGCACTCGCTTTGAAGCCCAAGGACTGAGGATCGAATCCCGGCTCCGGCGGACCCACATGCTAAACTGGGGTGTGCTTCCTGAATGCGGTGAGGCCCACAGTTCAGTTCAAACAAACAAACAAGCAAACAAATAAATAAGTTATCTGTTATCCCATATCTGTGGGTAGTAGGTTACCTCATCAGAAAGGGCAAAGGACCTACCTACAATGATAACAAATGTTCCTAGTTCCCTGAAACTAACTTATTTGAAATAATTGCCATTGTGTTTATGTCACTAAGCAACGAGGTAACGTAGGAAACCTGCCAGTTCTTTGTTGATCAGATGTCTACACAACTCCAGGAAATTTCAGAAGGTGATAAAGAAATTTAAAATGTCATCTGTGTTTTTAAACTAATCTTTTTTTCTAATGTTCAGATATGAAAAGCAACAAAATTTAATATTAGAAAAATCAACTAAGAGAAATAGGAAACCTGCACATATGAGTATGCCCAACTTGTTCAAAATAAACAGTGTACTTATTTTTCATCTAGGGGGACTCTTACTTTAAAATATGCCATAACAGTTTCTGCATTTTAATTCTTGGTGGATTTACCTAAGTGTTTATAATACTTATGGGATAATACTATGTGAATCACTTAAAATAATTCAGAAAACAAAATTAAAATACTTCCTATGATATGCCAATTGACAATCCAGGTAACGAAATCAAGAAACATTTGCAATCACCATTTTTATACAGGTATGAAACAGTTTATTATCTCTCACATCAAGCATGAAAATGATAAATTGAGAACTTAGCAATTATTCAAGTCTGTTCATGAGCATATGTCTGTGGACAGCTTCCTTTGATTAATATCTTGGTTCTGTTATTCACTCATTTTTCTCTTGGCTCTGATATTTTCATTTGTATACGATTCTGTTATATAGTTCTACCCTGGGAAATAAAACGTAGGAATGAGGAACTATCTGAATACGTGTGTTTCTTCAGCTAGTCTTTTCCACATGCTTACACTGGAAGTGGAGATGGGAGCTGGCCCATTCCTCTTCAGTGCATGCTTTGTGAAGAATGGTTCCTTAGCTGTTGTGTAACTGCACAGTCAGGTTCTTCAGGGATGAAACTCATCATTGGAGACCACTATACGTCCCTGAAGAGGGGATCGAGAAATAACAGAGCTGTCCAGAAAGTATCCAGCCATGTTACATGAAAAATAGAGGGGTTTATGGCTGGATTTTTTTCCAGACAGCCCTTGTACAGTGGGAAAGTTAACCCCCTCTTTCTGTGCCGAGAGTGGCCCTTCATCACCCTCAGAGATATCTTAATACATCAGCATGTGAGTTTGTATGTATTTATTCTGCCATTTCATTGCAGCATATTTTACAGGAAAAAAATAAATTAACTTTCCTGGCTATCCTATGTGTAACAAGTTTCAAGCAGAGAGAAGCATAACCAAAAAAATGTTTAAAGACCAGTCCAACTATTGTGTAGAGACTGAAGAAGGAAGTATGAGTAGATCTAAGGGAGTTTGTTTTGCTGGGACTGAATGCAAAGAGACAACAGCTCCAGTGAGCACATGTGGGACCCTCTTATAGGTGTAACTTTTCATGAATGATCCTTTAGTCAGCGTGTGGATTCTCAGACAACGCTTCACGCAACTACAGGATTCCTGGCTATGTTCCAGGTGGTTGAACTTGCTGGAAATCAAGCCTAGAGCATTTGGATTCTTATAGGAAGAATGATTGTATTATCGGGATAAACTTGTTCCCCCTAAGCTGGAAACCACTATGTGTCAAAGGCTTACATATTTTTCTTAACTTTTCTTTAACAAATCTTCATGCTCTCAGAGACTGTCTACAAATAAGTAAACTACTAATAAAGTAAGAATTTTTGACTAACATTTGCAGGAGAGAATTAAAATCCAATAACCCTTACAACTTACTAATATTTTTTAGTTCTTCCCTCTAGCAGCTAAGGATTCAATGATTGAAAAATAAATGATTTCTGAAACTAGTAGGAAATGAAACCAGTTGTGTTTTTGTTGTTTTTCCATTTTCTTCATTAGAAAAAACTGTCTTTCACTTCAACCTTATATTATGTTCTTCCTTGTAATTCAATATTAAGGCATTATTAGGATGAGATCATCTCTGTAAATGTAGTGGGAACACATTGGAAATCTGTACATGTTTGAAAGGGGAATGATGCAAAGTGGAAATTCAGAACCTTTGATTATAAATTGCACAGTATCATTCATTAGAACATAAAAGCTTTCCTTCATTATGAAAACGGAGGGATTTAATACAGGTAGAAAGTAATTTGGATGCCCAGAAATATAATACTCTGTGAATAAAGCCTCCTTTTCCCCCTAACAGGAAAATGATATACAATATGCCCAGCGTCATTTATAAATACAAGCCAATGCATAGGCGTGTGTCCAAGCAGACCACATACTGAAATGGAAACACTGTATTTATTGCTGGAAATTTTTACATTTGGATCAGCATGTGTTCATCTCTCATTTGCAATCTTTACAATTTGAAATTTTGACCCCACAGGAAATGCAGTGAGCTCTATTTTGAGTAGAAGAACACTGCTTTAGTCGTGTTCTTTAGTCGTGTTTAACCTTAAGTGTCAATTATTCTTTATGGGTGAAAAAAATAATAAAAGTAAACAAATAAAGAGCAGACTCTACAGTCATGTTTAGATGGAAATTTGTATTTCCACATCCAACCCCTACCTCCCTGTCTTCCTTCTCTACCACCCAAAGAGATACTGTTCATCTCTCCCCAGCTAGAGACCTGCTGCAGCTCCACAGTGATGTTTGTCATAGCACTAGCAACAGAATACAGTCATTCAAGTAAGTTCAAGTCTTGTTCTCCATGACTTATTGTGGGGCCTTTATTCTTCCTAGACATTAATCTTTCTATCTTTAAGATACAGATAATAAAATGAGAATTAAATGAATGTGTATGTGAAAATGCTTGGTAAACCTCAATTCATCAAGTTGAGGTAAGTATTGTCTCAGTCATATTTGCTTTTTTTTTTAATTTTTAATTTTTATTTATTTATTTATTTATTTTTATTGTTTTTGACAGAGAGAGAGAGAGAGAGAGAGAGAGAGAGATACAGAAACAGAGAGAGAACTGAACTGGGGGAACTCCCCAGTTCAGCACACGGGTCCACACAGGCCGGGGCCGGGATTCGATCCTGGGTCCCCGGCGCTGCAAAGTGAGCACTTAACCCACTGAGCCATCCCAGCCTCCCCATATTTGCTTTCTTTAGTGAGAATTCCATGCACTTCTTTCTTTCCTTCCCAGAACATACAGTCATGCTGTCTGTACTATAGTATCCCACTGCCTAATTATTAGTATAATCACAACAAATATAAGTTTAGGTGACACCAAATATTATAGTACCAGTATAAAGAAATAGAGTGTTCTCTTCATATTTCAACCTTATAAACACTAAGTGCATGTTTATTATTAAAAGTATAGAAATTATAGAAATTAAAATTAAACTACTGCACCACTTTTTATTTTGCCAAATACATTTTTACTCTCAAATTTTGTACGTTAACTACAGTTATTTTAGGAAAGTCAATCCCCATGCATTTCTTATTTGTTTCAGTTACAGTTGACATTCAGTATTATATTAGTTTCAGGGGTACAGTATTAAACTGCCTTTAAGAGATACTTTTTATTGATACATGAATTTTTACATCTCATGCTATTTTACAATTTTTGGCATACTCGTATATCAATACATTTATTCATTCAACATACAAACACTAATTGAACATAAATCGGTAAATGCCATGTAATATTCTAGGCTGTGTGTTATAGCATTAAATAATCTCAACAACAAGGTCTATCTTATTAGAATTATTACCATTTCTATACATAAAGACCTAGATAGATGATAGGTGAGTGGGTTGTGGGTGGGTGGGTGGATGGATGGATGGATGGATGGATGCAACCCTCCCAGATGGGCTTTCAGACTGTTTCCAATGTCTGACAATTAGGGAATAAAGTCACAAGTCTCAGTATATATTTCAATACCCATAGAAATATTCACTAAATAAAATTACTAGGTCAAAGATATTAATATTTCTTATTTTACTAGACATGCCAGATTGCCTATTAGCAGGTTGTGCTAATTTAAACTCCCAGAAATAATGTCTTATCATATGACAGGTTTTTTTGCTTTTGCGATAAATGAACAGTTAGCCCTCTGATTAAATTTTCACAACTTTATTAATAACTTTGAGCATTGTCAATTATTTATTTTCTTCATTGGTATTTAGGGATTTTATATATTATGGATATTAGTCCCTTGGTTTCTAGTGATATTGAAATTATTTTCTTCCAAAGTTATCACCTGTCAGTTTATGTTGTTTAAGGTAAACTGGTGGGTTATTTTGATTTTTGTTATTTAAATTTATCAGTGTTTTGTTTTGTTTTTTTTATGACTTTAGGGTTTTGTTGTATTTCAAGCATTTCTTAGCCCCAAGTTATATCCACTTACGTTCTCACTGAATACTTTTGGGTTGTTTTTTTTTGGGGGGGGGGTTGTTTTTACATTTAAGTATATGATCCATTCTGAATTTTTAGTAAGGAACGAAGATGACTCTAGCTTCACTTGTTTGAAATAGCTTCCAATCATCTCACTGACAGTTAATAGCTAACTACTCATTTAAAACATCATTTTTGTGCACATTATACTCTTCATATAGTTGGGTCCATTTTGGAGTTTTTGTTCTATTGATCTTTCTATTCTTTGACTGGTATTATACTTTATTAATCATTATCTGTGTTACAGTTGATAGATTTATTAGCCTTCATCACATTAAAGATTTATCTGTGCAATATCATACATATATTCTTCTAAATCAATTCTAAATTATGTTGGTATTTTTATGGGATGGCAACATTTCATCTCTATATTAATGTGCGGAATGTATATTGATATTTTTATAACTTCGAATCATCTGGGTTAAGAACAAACTATGTCCAGTTTGGTTTAAATAAACTCATAAAATTGTTATTAAATATGCCTAAGTCTGTATTAGATTGTAATTTCTATAACTTCTATATTTCCTAAGTTTATCCTCCAGTCAGTCTTCTAAGGTATGCAAGAAAAGTAGGAAGACCTTGAAGGTGTGATGCATTGACAAATTCTGTTGCCTTTGATTCTTTCAAGCTGAAGGACTCAACCCCTAGATTGGGGGTGGCAAACCTATGGCACGCGTGCCCAAAGTGGCACACGGAGCAATTATTTCGGCACGCAGAGCTGTGAATACCATTTAAAAAATTATTGTTTATGCTCTTATAGACATAAAAATAATCGATACCTCTATCACACTCGATGGGTTGGCACGCGAGTCGAGTGAGTATACTCTTATTTCATAAACTTTGGCACTCAATCGTCAAAAGGTTCGCCACCCCTGCAGATGGTGGGTCAGCAAACTATTATTATTGGAATATGCATAAACTAAGATGAGGAGGTTTGGAAGTATTCCATGGGGTAAGAAAGACTGGAAAAGTACCTAATACAAATCAATACAAAAGGACTCTTGGGTCACTTGAAATATTATATAATGGAGCACTATGGTCTTTGATGGACACTTATTTTTATATGTGGATTTTCCCAAGCATTACAGGACACTGAACATCCATGGCTCCTGGCTACTAAATGCCACTAGCATCCTCCAGTCTTGTGACAACCAAGTCCTTGTACCACATTTGCAAATACCCTTCCTGTGGTTGGCAGTTCTTCCCCCAGCTGACAACCACAGAAAGGAGGCAGCAGTATAGTTTAGTGAAGGGCACATTTCTAAGAATTGTGAAGTGAGAGCCAGACCTGTACTTTCAAAACTATTAATAAATGAAGGCTTATTCTATTTCCCAGCTCTTGCTACTATCATGACAGAAATAAGTTAACCTTTCTCCAATCAGCTAATAAGAACTTCCTTTTCTAATCCATATTGGATAGCAGAGGCAATTTTCTGCATGAGAATACTGAAGCAAATGTTAATTTGCACATTACTGGTTTGGATTTAAGAGTGCATATTTCCCATATAAACTCTAATTTAGTGTTGTTGATTATTAATGATTATATTAATTACACTATGGAATACAGTAATTAGCAAAGAACATTTTTCATTTACTTAAGAAGAGCATCTTGGTTTTCTTTGTTTTTGGTTTTGTTTTGTTTTGTTTTGTTTTGTTTTGTTTTGTTTTGTTTTCCACTATGTGCCAAACCGTATAAATGTATTGGAGTTAGAAACACCTAAAAGTAGAGACTTTTTCTAAGACTTTATTTGATCCAAACTGACGATACATGCAAAGGATAAGGTCTCAAATGTTCCAGAGAATAACAGTGTTGCAGCTTTTCTTATCTATTTGAAATTGAGAGGACAGAGGGCAGAGTTGGGGGAAAGCAAGGCGAGGATCGGATTGCAGGATAGTTAACAAGACTATGTGCTCTTGAAGGTTGACACCCCGTCCAGGGGTATTACAGCTATTATTTCAAAACTGAGTTAATCTAGATGAATGAGAACAATGGCCAGGGCTGGCTTCAAACCTTAAACTAAAGAAGTTATTGGCCTGGGATGAGACTTCCCACCATGACCAGCCCAGGACTTTGTAATCAGATCACCCTGTGAGCTTACTTTCCGTAGAACCCCTTTTTTTCATCCACATAGATATTATATACATATGGGAGTACAAATCACTCTGTCTTTGTGGAGCCTATAGCATATTATGGAAGGTAGAGTATTATCCAAGTAATTTTCAGATAGTTTGCTAAATAATACAGAAAACATATATACAAAATGTTATGAGAAAATTTAGAGAGGTGTTAATTCTGTGGGGTTAATGAGAGTTTCCAAGATATTTAATTTGAGTAAGGTTTAGAGGTATCAGTAGAAATTTGCCTGATAGCAAATGGCTTGCAGTGAAGACAACTTTATGGGCTGAGGCACAGACCTATTAAATAGCAGTGTAGTGAGGATGGAATAAAAAGAAATGGGAGGAAATAAGACTTATACAGTGAGTGTGCATTAAAAAAAAAAAAGTGGAAAGAGGTATGGCTTCTCTCCTTTGGTAAATATGACGTCTGCTGACAAATTTTAGGTGACAGGAACAAGTGATTTAATTAGTTTGCAAACTTTAAACCACTCTAAAATGTGCATTAGTCCATATCTGGCCCTTTAGCAAACACCTCTGAGTTTGTGTTACAGATGAAATAGTGCAGTTTTTAGAAATTTGGAAGGGAAAAGTATTTCTGGTTACCAATGGTCAGATTGGCCTGGCTTTGCTAGGCTCAATGTCTACAGAGAACATTGAGCTTTTCACACTAACACAGAAGTTTTTTTTTGTTTGTTTTTCTTGTGATATCTGCTAGTTTTTAAGACCAACACTTTAGGTCTTTAAGATTTAGATCTTCTTAGATGGAACACTAAGATTTTGGGGCTGAAAACCAATGTTACCTTTGGTGTGTATATGTGTGTGTGTGTGTGTATATATATATATATATATGTATATATATATATATAAATGTATACATACATACATACATATACATACACACACAAATATATATATATGCATGCACATCATTCTCATGCAAAATTAATTTGTTACTTCAAAGGCATTTCAAGGAATTTAAGAGAAGTGCTTGTAATGTGAATTGAATGGTATGACATAAATCAGTTATCACACAACAAATGTTCTTCAGTTGTGTTAATAAAGGAGTTCAACGGCCCTTTGAATAGTGCTGAATGACCCAATTTTGCCTTTTTCTCCCAAAACAGAAACAGATGTATCTTTATGCTGATACCTGTAGTGCTCAATGCATTTACCCTTATTATTATTTTTTTTAATTTTGTGGAACATCGAGATGTGCATTTTGGAAATTAAGGAAGGTATTTTGTAAGCAATTTTTGTAAACCTTTCTGGCACTGATATTCCTTTACACTTTAAATGAAATCACACAGTAGGAAGAAATAAATTCAATAAAAAGAACTAACTTAAGACTCTCAGAATTTCTCCTTAACCATTAAAAATGCTTCATTCAGGAAGTCGGGATGGCTCAATGGGTTAAGTGCTCACTTTGCAGCGCCGGAGACCCAGGATCGAATCCTGGCCCTGGCCCGTGAGGACCCATGTGCTGAACTGGGGAGTGCCCCCAGTTCAGTTCTCTCTCTGTCTCTGTATCTCTCTCTCTCTCTCTCTCTCTCTCTCTCTCTCTCTCTCTCTCTCTCTCTCTCTCTGTATCTCTCTCTGTCAAAAACAATAAAAAAAATTAAAAAAAAACACATTAAAAAATGCTTCATTCTCTGCCCCTTCAGTTAAAATCTACATTTTTTATGAGTTTTGTATTCTGTGTTTGTGCCCCAGTGAATATCCAGTGATATAGCTGATATTCCAGGCTGGTATCATAATTGGATGAATAGGAAAAGGGAAAAAATTTAAAAGGCTATATTCTATAATATATAATATGTAAAAATAAGGGTACATGTCACCTGTATTGTAACCAGCTCTAGAAAGCTGTTGGAAGCGAAGATTTCTTTTGCCAAGAGTAAATTGCCAATGGTAAAGGTTCTGACTCTAGTGACATTTTTAGTAATAACTGAGATGCCAATACAGTCATTACAGAGGTCAAGACCTTGTGCAATCATGGCTCTCAGTCTACATATAATGATGTACTAAGCAGGGCTATTCTGTTTGGTTTTTGGTTTGGGGGATTTATTTTTGATACTTAACTAACCTGAAAAATAGCGTTGGGCATGATTGAACAGACCACTCCCTCCTAAGCCAGACCTTTTTATGGATCACAGATACGAAAGGGTCAAACTTCCAGTAATATTGATCATTTGGGGAGAAATAACCCATCATTTTCTTTGACAAATAATGTTTTTACATATTGGAAATGGGGACAATACTTTCCTCCCCTTCCTTGTCCCTTGATTTTTCATTTATGACATGTAGGGGAAAGGTTTTGGCTTTTGAAATTCCAAAATTATGCAGACTTTATTAATTTTTATAATTGTTAAAAATGACAGTGAATGTATCAGTTTATATAAATTCTTTAGGATTATTATAATATTCGTGTGCTTGTTAATATTAGCATCATTACACCTTTCATATGTTCTTAAAAGAGGATCAAGAACATGAGTATGACTGCAAAAATAAGTAAAATAAATTTCTGATTATTTTTAGGAGTCACTAAAAAACATGCCTGCTTTTCAAAGCAAGACTATTATTCTTAAATTGAAGACTGGGAGCACCGAAAAAAATATATCATCTCCGTACATCACTTATCTTGAATTTAAATATGAAAAATGGTCTGATGAAAAAAGTGCATCATTTTGCATTTGATGAGATGAGCAGAATTTAAAACTTTTAATTCCCAGCACTGTCATTGACTGATTGTGTTGAAAAGGCATCTATCTTTGACTTTCATTTACATGTAGACAAAGCATGTTTTATAATCTTTAGCTATGTCTGTTAATAGAGAAAAGGATTTCTAAATTGTTGCAGGTACTATTAAAGTAAAAGCAAAAGAAAAGTATCAGAAGATTCCAGGGAGAGATACTGAGTATTGTTCAAGGTTAATTGATGATTGGTTTGTCCTTTAATCTCTGGAGAAAATCACTCAAATCAGATGATGAAGACCCAGGGTCTTGAGTCAGTTGGGACTAAGTTCAGACCTCAGTCACTAGTTACTTTGATTTTAAGTGTCAGAGAGATCTTGAGCAAGTTTATTGACTTTTCTGAGGCTTATTTTCTTTATGTATAAAATGCAGATCACATCTAAATTCCAGGGTTTTTATAAGGAGAAACTTAATCATGTATATAAAATATTTAACAGCAAAGACTTAGGCACTCAGTAGCTAATAGCTATAAATCTTAGAAGAATTTTATTTCTATTTTTTTAAAGTGTATAATTTATGAAATGAACAGAAAAACATTTTTGCATTGAGTTTCTTGTGTTGAGCTTGTCTAATTATCAAGCTGTGAATTTACTTTGTAGAAATTCTCTGAAAACTCTCTTCTGTCATAGAACCCAAGTATACCAGAATATTTTTTTAAGTAAAGGAAAAAATATCAATTTTACTATTAGATCAAGTTTGGTTATATCTAATTTTTCTCTATTTAAATAACCAAAATCTTAGAAGGTCATATATCTACCATTATATTAAATTTTTTCCCACTCATAGGAGTATTTAAGCAAATAAGATGTTTAAAAAGATATTTCCTATCAAATATCTGTGGGTCATGTTAAAAAATTCCAGTCAAGTTAACCATAAAAATATATTCTAAATCATAAGAAGTTCCAGAACTGTGACGCATTCAAACCCAATGTTCCAGACCCTATATTTGAGTAGTAAGGATGCAAGAACTTAATAAACCAGCTTGCTGGGAAAGAAATCAGGGAGGTTGGTTTTGAAGGCCTGGTTTTAATTACATTTCTTAAAAGCAGAGTTGTTGGACAGATGTGCAAGAGAATTTGATCACCTAAATACTTTTACCTCCTCCCAAATTTTTAAGACTTAAAAAATTAAAATAATATGTTTAATTAGATATTACCACTGGCACTCAATTATATTAGAATACAATTATATTAAATTTTATTATATTAAATGTGTATTAGTTGGGGTTCTCTAGAGAAACAGAGCCAATTAAAAAGTTATATATTAAGTATATTCATTACTTAAGCTTATTATATATAGTAATTTATTATGAAGAGTTAGTTCATACAGTTGTGGAGACTAAGTCCCAAGATGTTCAGTAGAAAAGTTGGAGACCCAAGGGAGCCAATGCTATGGCTCCATTCTGCGTCCTAAAGTCTGAGAAGAGAGCCAATGACCTAAGTTCTAGCCAGAGTTCAAGTCAGAAAGCCTGAGAGCAATGTCCCCGATCAAAGACAAGAGAGGGAATTCTCCCTTACTAGCTTTTTTGTTCTATTCAGGCCTTCAAGGAGTGGGATGAGCTCCCACCAGACCACAACGGGCAATGTAATTTACTCAGTCTATTGATTCAGATGTTAATCTCATCCAGACACACCATAATAACATTGAACCAAATATCTGGACAACCCATGACCCCATTAAGTAGACAAAATTAGCCGTCACATGTTTACCCCTTGTCAACTTGGTATCCACACGCATCTTAAACCATACTTAATTCCCAAATAAAGACAACAACAAGGTCCTAATTCTGCCTAACATAACGGTCCTGCATACAACCGAAAATGCACTGATCACTTTTCTAGGAGAGGAAGTCCTTAGTGATTTCTTTTTCTCTTCTTTGATATTCTATAACTTAAATATTATGATATAAAATTTGAAATACTTAAGTAGTATGAGAGGCATGTTATTACATGACAAGGGAATAAGAGGGAAGGAAACAGATTCTATATATACAACACATTCATAACAAAATAAGGATAAAGTCATTACAATTGCGGTCCCCAGTTCTTAGCGGGTCACATGGTCAGAGTTGGTCTTTATAATTACCTTGTTCTAGGATGGTTCAACATTCGCAAATCAATCAATGTAATCCAGCACATAAACCAAACAAAGGATAAAAACCACATGATTATCTCAATCGATGCAGAAAAAGCATT